>CM035440.1:51492001-51497001 GCA_020310875.1 Ceratopteris richardii
GTTCTTCTCCTTGTTGAACTGCTAAGTCTGTGTGAGTGTAGTAATCTCCCCTAGAGCGTTGTGCAGAAGTAGTGTTGATCTCGCTCTGCACTTCCAGCTACTCCGAGAATTCTCCGACGTCTTTGCATGGGATTTCAAAGATATGAAAGGATTGGACCCACGTATCTATCAGCACCGAGTCATGCTGAAGCCGGAAGCAAAACCGAACAAACAACCTAGCTACCGGATGAATCCAAACTATGCATCACAGGTAAAGGCAGAACTTGGTAGGCTACTTAAAGTCGGATTTATTGTACCAATAGAACATGCGGAATGGATCTCACCAATTGTTATTGTTCCGAAAAAAAAATAAGCAGTTGTGAATATGTGTAGATTACCGGAAACTGAACGCAGCTACAGTGCTTGATCCTTTTCCTATCCCTTTTCTTGACACAATGCTTGATAGAGTAGCAGAGCATGAAATGTATTCATTTTTAGATGGGTACAGTGGGTATAATCAAGTTAGAATGGCTAAACAGGATATATCGAAAACTGCCTTCATTACCAATTGGGGTGTTTTTGCATGCACTGTTATGTGGTTTGGATTAAGAAATGCCCCAAGTACATTTCAAAGATGTATGCAGGAAATATTTTCTCCTTATCTCACCTCTTTTATGCAAGTCTACCTTGACAATTTTTCAATGTTTTGTAAGGTGATAGCACACCTGTTCCATTTACGGTGCTGCTTTCAGAAATGCAGAGAATACAGACTCTGTTTAAACCCAAACAAATCTGTGTTTGTGGTTTCATGTGGCAAGCTACTTGGTCACATTGTATCTGCACAAGGCATACAGGTGGATCCAGATAAAATTTCGGCAGTATTAGAAGCTTCGGTGCCCACTACACCGAAGGAAGTTATGCGCTTCATGGGCCAAGTAAGATGGCATGGACGACACTTACGGTGGCTTGCTCATTTGGCAATACCACTGAACAAGCTAATCACCAAGACTCCTCGACAATTTAAGTGGACTCAGGAATGCCAGATAGCATTTGATCGTTTAAAGAATTTATTAACACAAGTTCCCATCTTGCAGCCGCCGGACTGGGATCGCCCATTTCATGTGTTTGTTGATGCTTCAGATATAGCAATAGGAAGTGTCTTGATGCAAAAAATTGATAAGTGCTTCAGACCAGTGTATTATGCAAGTCGAAGATTAGCCCCTGCTAAGAAGAATTACTCTATAACAGAAAGAGAATGTCTAGGGCTAGTATATTCTGTCAAGAAATTCAGACATTATTTGCTGGGCCGTAAATTTACCTTTCATGTAGATCATGTTGCACTTGTCTATCTAGTTCGGCAACAGCATCTAGGTGGACGATCAGCACGATGGGTTCTACTTTTGCAGGAATTTGACTATGAAGTCATTCATCGGCCAGGCAGTTCACATGCCTTAGCAGATTTCCTCTCCCGCTTAGATTCCGGTGAAGCTCCGGTGGGCATAGATGACACAACCCCGGCTATTTATGTCTCCAAACCAACGAATGATGAAATTACAGACCCACCTATACCATCTACATATTATGATCAGATCATGACCTTTCTCACTGATGGTTGCCTTCCATCTCAGACGTCTATGGCAATACGCAGAAAAATTGCAGTTTTCAGCCGTCGATTTCGGTTGATTGCTGGAGAATTATACTATGTGGATCATACCGGAATTTTACTTCGATGTATTCCACCGCATGAAGTTAACTCAGTTATTAGTTTGGCTCACTCAATTCCTTCCGGTGGTCATTTTGCTACAGACTTAACACACCAAAAAATTCTGCAAAGTGGTCTCTGGTGGCCTACTATGTACAGAGATGTATCACAGTTTGTCAAACAATGTGATACTTGTCAAAGATCTGGACAGCTCCTGCAATGTCATCTTTTCCCTCTGCAACCCATCTTACCATTGGAACCTTTCCAGAAGTGGGGTCTAGATTTTATCGGTCCAATTACACCTTCAGCAGTCTTCAGTAACAATCGTTACATACTGACTTGTACAGATTATGCAACCAGATGGGCAGAAGCCTGGGCTTTACGGTCTGCTACAGCTGTTGCGGTAGCACAATGTCTGCTAACCGATGTCTTCCCACGTTTTGGTTTACCACTGGAACTTGTTACAGATCAAGGCACTCATTTTGTAAACAATTTAATGAAGGCACTTACACAGTCGTTCCAGGTCACACATAAGTTTAGTTCTCCTTATTATCATCGTGCTAATGGTTTGGCCGAAAGTACAAACAAATCTCTGTTGAATATGCTTCGGAAATTGATCATGGAAGCACCGAAAAGATGGGATCAACTGCTACCTGCAGTGTTATGGGCATATCGGACTACATACAAGGTAACAACAGGATTGACACCTTTCAAACTAGCTTATGGATTAGAAGCAATAGCACCAATGGAGATAGTTATACCAAGTTTACGAGTAGCAATCGCTCAGAAACTGCTACCGGGAGACTCACTTTCATTTCGGTTGGATACACTCAGAGAGTTAGACGAGCAACAATGGCACAGCTTTTTAACTATGCAGGAAGTACAACTAAGACAGGCTCGGACGCATGATCGACACTTGAAAACTCCAGTTTTTACGGTGGGACAATTTGTCCTTTTTTATAATGCAAAGTCGAATCGGTCTGCTGGTAAATTCAAATTACGCTGGTATGGCCCTTAGCGGATTTCAGAACAAGTGGGCCCAGCAACTTTTCGGTTGACTACGTTGACCGGAAACCCTCTTCCGAAAGTAATCAACGGTTCGAAGCTGCGACCATTCCAACATGCGTCTAAGCCGCACTGAAACGTTTTTCGGTGGGCTGCGTCGTTTGGCGCTCGCTTTTCTTTACTTTTCTTTTCTTTTTGCGTGTTTAATAATATAAGCCTGTAAATATCCGCGTTTTGAACCCTATTTATGACTAAAGCCGCCCTGCCCTTTCGAGCTCTTCATGCATGCATACCGAAGTTAAGAATTATCATCCCCCTGCCGCGTGATTATTACTGCTTTTGATTACTCTCCGCTACAGCACCACTACATAACCTTCTCCAGTTTGCCGAAAAACGCTATTGTGTTTATGTGATTGTGCTTTGTGTTTTCACTGTGATCTGTGTACCTGTGTTCTGTGTCTTCGTGTGCGCCATGGAAGTCTTGGCTAATTATGCCGCTTTCTGTGATGGTCTCCCTACCGAGGTAGGAGAATACCTGCGCATACGTGGGTTGGCAAACTTCGTTGAACTTCCTTGGCATTCAGTGGAGTCCCACCCATTCTTCGCCAACATCATCTCCGCCATAGCCAACACACCCGCCAATGAGCAACGATGGGCTATCACTTCCTTACCCTCCCGAACACTTATCACCCTGCAAGCCTTTGCAGAAGCTTTTAGACTCCCATCGCAAGGCCGAGAAAATGGCCCAAGCCTGACAGTTGCTCATATGAGTGAACTATTTCCCCGACATTCGTCTAACGAGTATGCAATCCTCTACCGACCGGAACCCGAACGATCGGCCCTTCAATTTTTAGTAGCCATACTCAATCTCCAAAAACGCACATATGGAATATCCCGCCCTTTCTACTCCGCCATAGAACTAGCCGCACGAGAACTAGTGAACTTCACCTCTTTCTTCTTTCACTGCATCCACAAGGAATGCGTAGCGATCATAAAATAGGTAAACAAAGGAGGTACGTCGAGATCCAGACTACCCCACATCATCTCATTTCTCTTTCCAGCCATACTCGCAGCGCAACCACCACCCAGGGGACCAATTCTACGACACGAAGAGTCAATACAACTGTGGGACGACGAGGAGGAAGACGAGGAAGAATTAAATCAACTATTTTGAAGAAAAAGAATAAGGATTAGCTCGTCTGAACACCACAGCCTCCATGCAGAATGAATCATCTGCGCAATCTTCCCAAGAGCAACAACAAGAAAATCGTACTGAAGCAGAAACAGCAAAACAGCCATCTGAAGAAAAACAACACATAGATGAAGAACAAGTGGCTAAAGAAGCACTTGAAAGACTGCTTAAAGCAGTTGAGTCTGCAGCCAAAGACACTACACAGCAAAACACAGATCAGGTAGCCCAAACTCACACCGTCATGCCCACTCCCCCACCGAAACCACCCATCGATCCCATTATCCCTATCCAGCCCAACCACCCCAACGAAGCCACAGCCTCTTCTTCATCATCACCCAACTACTCTCCACCAAACTCCCAACAACTCCTCACGCCATCCTCGTCCCAACCTCGTCATCCTCATCAACTCCCATCCATCCCCATATTCTCAGAGTTAGAATCCATGGGTTAGCTTCTAATAACTTTATCACAACAACTGCCACAACAATTGAAGCAAATCACAGATACGGTTCGAGAAGTCTTCCAACACAAATTGGAAATAATGGAGGCAAATATCACTCCCCTCCAGGAGGAACTAGAGACTGTAAAATCAAAAAACCATGCACTTCACGCACAAATAGAGCAATTACAGGCCAAACTTCAAGAACACGATCAAATTACAACTCAACGAGATGAAGCCGAGGCAGCAGCAAAAGAGAAGGAAGAGCTGCTACTAGTTGCCGATGCAGAAATAATCAAACTAAAGCAAGATATCCAGGACAAGGAAGATGCACGAATCGCCTTAGGCAACTTACTCGATGAAACCAGAAAGCAATTACAAGAACTGGTGCAACAGAATCAAGAATAGCAGTTGCAGCAGAAAATAACAGAAGAAGAACTGCATAGAACCAGCGATAATCTGAAAGATGTAAATAATATGCTCAAGCACTACTTAACAAAGGAAGGCCAGACACAGAAGCTTATTGCAAATCTCAAACGAGAGAAGGACTCATACAGCAAAACTATAGATTTTCAAGTTCAGGAGATAGAGAGGCGCGAAAACCAACTGGAAAACATTAAACAAAGAGTACAGAAGATGGAGCAACAACTCGAAGAAATGAAGACCTCCAGAGATGTTGTATT
>CM035440.1:51502001-51574501 GCA_020310875.1 Ceratopteris richardii
GTATCAAGTGTTCATTAATCTTGAGTATATTGAGCTTGAAAGGTCTCTGGTCTGATCTCTGCATATTTCCAAATATATGTGTGTTGGGAGGTACACATAGGTGCAAGCACCAGTTTGGGCAGATTTTGGTCTGTCTTGTGCAAGGAGTTTGGCATAGCTAACATTCTCCAAATTGAGTCATCTATGGCTTGTTGGAAAGTTTCAAGAGTCTAGTTTTAGTGTGCAAAATTTCATAGGTTCAGTCTTCAGGTCCAGAGAGCAATTCAATTTTTGGTGGATTGTGGTAGTGAACTGTTTGGTCCTAGGAAGGGCCTATCATTCTTCTGCTGCAACTAGGAGTGGATATACTCCATCAGTGGTATCAGAGCTCATCATTGAGCATTGAAGACATCAAGAGGAGGCCTTGAATTTGCTTGAGAGCCAAGGATTGAAGCAAAGACCAACAAGATTTGAAGAAGGATTTGAAGCAAGGGGGAGCTTCTATCATCATCGAAAGTTCACGACAAGTGGAGACTCTTGTGGGAAGGTAACATATCATTCTTTCTCACATCTATCACAATCCAAGGAGGGATTAGGATCCACATATAGTCTCATACACAATGGGAGACTATAATACTCAGATTGAGAAGCTTGAAAAAAGCAATTACCAACCTTGGAAGTTTAGAATCTCTAACTTCCTCATGGGAAAGGGTCTTTGGGGGTTGGTTAGTGGTACTGAGGTGAAGCCATACATAGATCCACATACACCTGCTAAGAATCAAAGGAGAGCCATTAGAGAATGGGAAGAAAGGGATAGGAGAGTGATCTTCATTCTTTCTCAACACATAAGTAACTCCATGATAGGTCATATCCAAGACCTAGATACATTCAAGAAGGTTTGGGAGTGTTTAGAAAGGTTGTACTCTACCTCTACAAAGGCTAGAAAAATTCAGCTCAAGAATGAGCTCAACAACCTTAGGAAGTCATCAAATCAGAGCATTAATGACTTCATACTCAAAGTAAAAGAGATCTCGGATGCACTTGGTTCAATAGGATGTGTTGTAGATGATGATGACCTAGTTGCCCACACACTTAATGGGCTTAGAGAAGATGATAAATGGAAGGCATTCACAACCTCTGTGTATGTAAGGGATTCATTACCAGATTTTGAGCAACTTACTTCTCTTATGGTGACTGAGGAGCTCAACCATGGGGGCAACAAGTCAAAGGGCAGCCAAGACCAACTCTTCTATGCAGGCAAAGGAGGAAGAGGCAAAGGCAATAGAGGTGCTTCAAGAGGAAGAGGTAGAAGCAACTACCAACAAGGCAGCCAAAGCTATCAAGGGAATCAATCAAGCCAAGATGAAGGTCAATCATCAAGAGGAAGAGGAATAGGAAGAGGAAGAGGTAGAGGAGGAAGATATGGAGGTCGAGGATACTCCAACTCAAATGGATGCTTCAATTGTGGGAAGCAAGGACACTATGCCAAGGATTGTTGGCAAAAGCAAGGTGGGAACAATTACAAAGGGCAAGGTAATTATGCTTACTCCTCAACAAATTCAGAAAATGATCATTTGTTAGCTATGAAGCATAAAAGTGAAGGTCAACCACATGATGAGGTGTGGTATATAGATAGTGGTCGTAGTAACCACATGTCAGGTAAAGAGGAGTACTTCAGCAATCTTCAAGCACCCAAGCAAAGAGGATTTGTGGAGACAGGAGACAACACAGAGCATGAGATACAACAAATGGGAGATGTGAAGCTTGAAGGCAACCACAAAGCAAAAGGATTATCCGAGGTATTGCGTGTTCCTACTATTACAAAGAACTTAATCTCTGTTGGACAGATGGTTGAAAAGGGATACCAAGTCAAGTTCAACCACAAAGGATGCTTTATTGAAGACCCAAGGAATGGCTATGAGCTGATAGCCAAAGGAAAGAAGGAAGGAAGAATGTTCACTCTTGACATTGGCAAAGAACAAAGCAACAAGGCAATGTTCATCACCTATGGCGACAAGAAGATTGGAGATTTGGATTTGTGGCATAAAAGGTGTGGTCACATCAACATTCAAAGTTTGAAAGACATGGAGAAGAGGCAATTGGTAAGAGGTTTACCACATTTTTCATTACAAATGTTGCATGAGATGTGTGAAGCTTGTCAACTAGGCAAGTCTACTAGGCAGCCCTTCAAGAAGAGTGGATATGTAGCACATGGTGTGTTAGACCTTGTGCACACAGATGTGTGGGGGCCAACCAAAGAGCCCTCTCTTGCAGGTAATAGGTACTTTGTAGCCTTCATAGATGACTACTCAAGAAAAGTATGGTTGTATTGTATAAAGCAAAAATCATATGTGTTTGATGTATTCAAAAGATTCAAGGCACAAGTTGAAAAGGAGACAGGTTGCTACATCAAAACCCTAAGGTCCGATGGAGGGGGAGAATACTTCTCCCATGCTTTTTGTGATTTCTTGCAGGACCAAGGTATAAAGAGGCAAATCACTTGCAGGTATACTCACCAACAAAATGGGGTGGCAGAGAGGAAGAATAGGTATATTGCTGAAATTGCTAGGAGTATGTTAAATGAAATGAATGTGCCTTTGACATATTGGGCAGATGTTGTATCTACTGCTCTTTACTTGATGAATAGGTGTCCCACATCAGGGGTACATGACATGACACCTGAGGAGGCATGGAGTGGAAGGAAACCACACCTTTCACACATTAGAATCTTTGGTTGTGTATGCTACACACATGTGCCACAAGAGTTGAGAGGTAAGATGGATGCAAGGGCTGAAAGATGTATGTTTATTGGTTATGCTATGGAGCAAAAAGGTTACAGGTGCTACAATCCTAATACAAAGGAGTTAAAGGTATCTAGAGATGTAGTGTTTGATGAACTCAAACCATGGTATGCTTCCAAAGCTCCATTGCAGGATGAAGATATTGAAGAAGCAGAGAGAAGATATGAAGCTAGGTTTCAAGATAGCTTGGAAATCAGTGGTCCAAGCATACAAAGGAGTTCAAGCATGGATTCAGCCCATCAATCAGTGAATAAAGGAAAGGCAAGATTGGTAAAGCTTGATGAAGATGGACATGAAGTTGAAGACTTTGAAGAACTTATGTTAGAAGGGGGAGCTACATCAAAAGCAGAAATCAAGGCACCAAGGCAAAGAAGGTTCATTCCACCAAAAGGAGAAGAAAGGAGGTCAACAAGGGTAAAACATCCAATCTCAAGGCTTGTTTATGATAGTTATATTGCTAGGAATTATGCTTTGATGACTAAGGTTATCAAAGATCATGAACCTTCTACCTATGAAGAGGCCAAAGACACAAAGGAGTGGCATGAAGCTATGGAAGAAGAGTACAAAGCCCTTGAAGACAACAACACATGGAGTCTTGTTCCAAGACAAGAAGGGATGAAGGTAATTGGCAACAAATGGGTCTATAAAGTGAAAAGAAATTCTGATGGTTCAATTGCTAGGTTCAAAGCAAGGCTTGTGGCAAAAGGATTTGCTCAATCCTATGGGATTGACTATGAAGAAACATTCAGCCCGGTTGCAAAGATGACAACAATTAGGGCAATCATTGGGGTTGCTCCATCTAGGAGTTGGACAATCTATCAATTGGATGTAAATAATGCTTTTCTTAATGGTGATTTGCAGGAGACAATCTACATGACTCAACCATTAGGGTTTGAGAACCCTAAATATTCAAATTTTGTTTGTAAAATTAGAAAAGCATTGTATGGTTTAAAACAAGCTCCTAGGGCATGGAATCAACGGCTTGTGGAGTATTTGTGCAGGTGTGGATACAAGCCAAGTGATGGAGATCCTTCCTTATACCTCAAGAAGGAGGGAGGACTAGTTGTCTATGTATGCATATATGTGGATGACTTGATTATAACAGGAAGTGATGATGCAGGTATCACATGGATCAAGGCCAAGCTTGGAAATGAATTCAAGATTTCAGATCTTGGAGTTCTTAAATACTTTCTTGGGATTGAAGTTATTTACATAGAAAATGGTATTTACCTTGCTCAAAGGAAATACTTGCTAGATGTACTCTATAAGTATGGTATGAGTGGATGTAAGCCACTCACACAACCTGTGGATCCAAACACTAAGCTATGTGCAAGTGAAGGACAACCTCTTGAAGATATTTCAGCATATAGAAGCATAATTGGAAGCCTTAATTATGCTACCATTACAAGACCTAACTTGTCTTATGTTGTAGGAGTTCTCTCTCAATTTCTAAATTCACCAACTGATGTTCATATGAATGTAGCCAAGAGAGTGCTTAGATACATCAAGCACACTATCAACCAAGGGTTGTACTACCCTTATGGAGATGGATTACAACCTCAAGGCTTTAGTGATGCTGATTGGGCTGGTTCAAAGGAGGATCGAAGGAGCACATCTGGCTATGTCTTCATGCTAGGTCAAAGAGTCATTTCATGGATGTCCAAGAAGCAACCTACAGTTGCATTATCATCTACTGAGGCTGAGTATAGAGCTTTAGCACTTGCTACATGTGAGATCATGTGGCTCAAGAAGCTCTTCAAAGACTTGGATGTGGAGGTCAAAGAGTTCACTCTATTTGGAGATAATATGTCAAGCATTCATCTAGCAAGCAACCCTATGTTCCATGCAAGAAGAAAGCACATAGAGATCCATTATCACTTCATCAGAGAGAAGGTACTAGCAAAAGAAGTGGACATCAAGTACATCAACACCAAAGATCAGCTAGCAAATATCATGACCAAGTTTATGGATGCAAGCAAGTTCGAGAAGTTCAAAATCAACCTCAACTTAAAAGAGATCAATGGAGACTAACATTTGAGTTTGAGGGGGAGTGCTAGAATTTTAGCAATCTCAAGTGTGGGAACTCATGCTAAGTTGAAGTGCCACATCACTCACACTTTTTGGTAGAATATACAACCACTTTTCCACGAGTTTTCTCAGCCCTTTACTCACCTAATTGATGGAGAAAAGTCGGGATCATTTGGAGGGCATTTTTGAATTCAAATTTACAACCACCTTTTTGAGCATTATATAAGCAAGCACATGGAGCAAAGTCGTAGCCATCATCCTCTACCATTTGAGCACTTGTAGGATCTCATTAGGAGTGTTTACTCTAGGTCTAAGCTAGCCCCTAGCTAAGCAAGCCCCTTGCTTGCCGAAGTTTTCTCATAGGAAGTGATCTTTGATCACCCATATCTCTTTGTGTAGTAGTCCGATTCATTTGCAAGATAGCTCATTTTTTTTCTATGATTGTAAGCTTTCTTTTGGATGTAATCTTAGTATCAAGTGTTCATTAATCTTGATTATATTGAGCTGGAAAGGTCTCTGGTCTGATCTCTGTATATTTCCAAATATATGTGTGTTGGGAGGTACACATAGGTGCAAGCACCAGTTTGGGCAGATTTTGGTCTGTCTTGTGCAAGGAGTTTGGCATAGCTAACATTCTCCAAATTGAGTGAACTATGGCTTGTTGTAAAGCTTAAAGAGTCTAGTTTTACTGTGCAAAAGTTCATAGGTTGAGTCTTCAGGTCCAGAGAGCAATTCAATTTTTGGTGGACTGTGGTAGTGAACTGTTTGGTCCTAGGAAGGGCCTATCATTCTTCTGCTGCAACTAGGAGTGGATATACTCCATCATGCATGTGCGTGTACGTGTACGCATATGCGCACGTGTACGTGTACGCGTACGCGTACGCGTACATGTACGTGTATGCATAGCTGTACCTGTATGTGTGCGTGTACGTGTACATGTACGTGTATGTGCATGTGCATGTGCAGGTGCATGTGCATGTGCATAAGCATGTGCATGTGCATGTGCATGTGCATTTGTACGTGTATGTGTACGTATACGTGTACGTGTATGTGTACGTGTACCTGTACGTGTACGTGTACGTGTACGTGTACGTGTACGTGTACGTGTACGTGTACGTGTACGTGTACGTGTACGTGTACGTGTACGTGTACGTGTACGTGTACGTGTACGTGTACGTGTACGTGTACGTGTACGTGTACGTGTACGTGTACGTGTACGTGTACGTGTACGTGTACGTGTACCTGTACCTGTACATGTACGTGTACCTGTACGTGTACGTGTACCTGTGCTTATACCTGTACCTATACATGTACGTGTACGTGTACGTGTACGTGTACGTGTACGTGTACGTGTACGTGTACGTGTACGTGTACGTGCACGTGTACGTGTACGTGTACGTGTACATGTACGCGTATGTGTACATGTACGCGTATGTGTACGTGTATGTGTACGTGTACGTGTGCATGTACGTGTACGTGTACGTGTGCATGTACGTGTATGTGTACATGTACGTGTAAGTGTACATGTACGTGTGCGTGTACGTGTATGTGTACGTGTATGTGTACGTGTGCGTGTACGTGTACGTGTGCGTGTGCGTGTACGTGTACGTGTGCGTGTGCGTGTACGTGTAGGTGTGCGTGTGCGTGTACGTGTAGGTGTGCGTGTGCGTGTACGTGTACGTGCGCGTGTGCGTGTACGTGTACGTGCGCGTGTGCGTGTACGTGTACGTGCGCGTGTGCGTGTACGTGTACGTGCGCGTGTGCGTGTACGTGTACGTGCGCGTGTGCGTGTACGTGTACGTGCGCGTGTGCGTGTACGTGTACGTGCGCGTGTGCGTGTACGTGTACGTGCGCGTGTGCGTGTACGTGTACGTGCGCGTGTGCGTGTACGTGTACGTGCGCGTGTGCGTGTACGTGTACGTGCGCGTGTGCGTGTACGTGTACGTGCGCGTGTGCGTGTACGTGTACGTGCGCGTGTGCGTGTACGTGTACGTGCGCGTGTGCGTGTACGTGTACGTGCGCGTGTGCGTGTACGTGTACGTGCGCGTGTGCGTGTACGTGTACGTGCGCGTGTGCGTGTACGTGTACGTGCGCGTGTGCGTGTACGTGTACGTGCGCGTGTGCGTGTACGTGTACGTGCGCGTGTGCGTGTACGTGTACGTGCGCGTGTGCGTGTACGTGTACGTGCGCGTGTGCGTGTACGTGTACGTGCGCGTGTGCGTGTACGTGTACGTGCGCGTGAGCGTGTACGTGTACGTGCGCGTGTGCGTGTACGTGTACGTGCGCGTGTGCGTGTACGTGTACGTGCGCGTGTGCGTGTACGTGTACGTGCGCGTGTGCGTGTACGTGTACGTGCGCGTGTGCGTGTGCATGTACGTGTACGTGCGCGTGTGCGTGTGCATGTACGTGTACGTGCGCGTGTGCGTGTACGTGTACGTGCGCGTGTGCGTGTACGTGTACGTGCGCGTGTGCGTGTACGTGTACGTGCGCGTGTGCGTGTACGTGTATGTGTGCGTGTACGTGTACGTGTACGTGTACGTGTACATGTACATGAAGGTGTACGTGTATGTGTACATGTACATGAAGGTGCATGTGCATGTGCATGTGCATGTGCATGCGCATGCGCACGCGCACGCGCACGCGCATGCGCATGTGCACGTGCACGTGCATGTGCTTGTGTATGAGTATGTGTATGAGTACGTGTATGCGTATGTGTATGTGTATGTGTATGTGTATGTGTATGTGTATGTGTATGTGTATGTGTATGTGTATGTGTATGTGTATGTGTATGTGTATGTGTATGTGTATGTGTATGTGCATGTGTATGTGTATGTGTATGTGTACGTGTATGTGTACGTGTATGTGTACGTGTATGTGTACGTGTATGTGTATGTGTATGTGTATGGGTATGTGTATGTGTATGTGTACGTGTATGTGTACGTGTATGTGTACGTGTATGTGTACGTGTATGCGTATGTGTATGTGTACGTGTATGCATATGTGTATGTGTATGCGTATGTGTATGTGTACGTGTATGTGTATGTGTATGTGTATGTGTATGTGTATGTGTATGTGTGTGTATGTGTATGTGTATGTGTATGTGTATGTGTATGTGTATGTGTATGTGTATGTGTATGTGTATGTGTATGTGTATGTGTATGTGTATGTGTATGTGTATGTGTATGTGTATGTGTATGTGTATGTGTATGTGTATGTGTATGTGTATGTGTATGTGTATGTGTATGTGTATGTGTATGTGTATGTGTATGTGTATGTGTATGTGTATGTGTATGTGTATGTGTATGTGTATGTGTATGTGTATGTGTATGTGTATGTGTATGTGTATGTGTATGTGTATGTGTATGTGTATGTGTATGTGTATGTGTATGTGTATGTGTATGTGTATGTGTATGTGTATGTGTATGTGTATGTGTATGTGTATGTGTATGTGTATGTGTTACGTGTATGTGTATGTGTATGTGTATGTGTATGTGTATGTGTATGTGTATGTGTATGTGTATGTGTATGTGTATGTGTACGTGTATGTGTATGTGTATGTGCATGTGTTTGTGTATGGGTATGGGTACGGGTATGGGTACGGGTATGGGTATGGGTATGGGTATGGGTATGGGTATGGGTATGGGTATGGGTATGGGTATGGGTATGGGTATGGGTATGGGTATGGGTATGGGTATGGGTATGGGTATGGGTATGGGTATCGGTATGGGTATGCGTATGTGTATGCGTATGTGTATGGGTATGCCTATGTGTATGCCTATGCGTATGCATATGCGTATGCCTATGCGTATGCGTATGCGTATGCGCATGCCTATGCATATGCATATGCGTATGCGCATGCACATGCATATGCCTATGCGCATGCGCATGCATATGCGTATGCACATGCGCATGCGTATGCGTATGCATATGCATATGCATATGCATATGTGTATGTGTACGTGTAGGTGTACCTGTACGTCCACGTGTACGTGTACGTGCACGTGTACATGTACGTGTACGTGCACGTGTACGTGTACGTGTATGTGTATGTGTAGGTATAGGTGTACCTGTAGGTGTACATGTTGTTGGAGAAAGTCTATGACAAGCCTAAGTATTGGCTTGAGTCCCACAAAGTCATAGAAAAGGCCTTAAAATGAAGACTATGTAAAGTTCACTTGTGAACTACCTCTTGTAACTTTTGAAGAGTTTACTTAATGTAAAAGTAAGAGAATCTTAAGTGGTTGAGTCCACATGATCAAGAATGGAAAGAGGAGCCACGAATTCGTGATTTGTGGTAGGTAGAGAATCAAATCAATCATTGATTGATTGGAGAGTGATTGAGGGAAGTTAGCCTCCCAAACTCAACTATAAATAGATGGCAGTTTTAGTCGTGGTTAGAGAGACCTATGTGAAGACCTCCAAGAGCTGAGCTTTATGCCATTTCAAGGTGTGATTACAAAGCACACATATGTATCAGTAAGTCATTGTATTGTACAAGCAATATAGTTTCATTTTTATGATTATTTGAGGTCATCTTTCCATGTTCTTGTGATGTGTACTACTCACTGCCATTACTTCAGTTTTTCTCAGTCAGCTTGCAGAGATTGTTTCTCTGCACTTGGTTCATCATTTTCAGTGATTTAACTTGGTAAAGTTAGCTCTATAAGGCTACTATATGCTCACAAATTTTCATGTCATTTGGATGTTGCAATCTTCAGTTATTCATTTGAAGTCAACAGGGTCTGTTCATCTTCACTTCTCTGTCAGTTACCCGAGTTTTTCACTCATCTTGTCAGAGTCATTTCTCAGTGTTTACTCATCCAAATTCAGTGCTTTTAAGCTTGTTGGATTCAGCTTACTGTCTAGTATAAGCATACAAATTTTCATGATCATTGGATTCTTACATCTTGAGTTATGTTAATTTTCCTACTCACTGGTCTATTTCTGTAGCAGCCCGTGAAAATCGGGATGATGTCATCACTTGTTAAAAGTCATTCTCAGTGTGTGTTTTGTTATTTTTGATGAGATTACTCTCTAAAGTTAGCTCTTTAAGCTACCTAGCCTTCCCTAAGAGGAATTAATCTAATTGCTGCTGTGCTCAGAGAATTATGTAAAACACTGGACACGTGTATCAACCAAGAATAGCAAGTTTTCACCTCTGAGCTAACTCCAACTTATCTGTTTTGATCTATCTTTTTGAGAGTGATCTTCCAAGGTACATAGGGTGTCTAATACATCCCTTGGCAAGCTAAAAGGGCCCACCATCTACTCCTGGAGTTCATTTGGCTTGTGTAGAGCAAAGATTTTGCAACACCTCTTCATCTTCAACACATACCTATCCATCTGTTCACAGTGGTATCAGAGCAAGGTTGGACAACATGGCAGATGGATTTCCTTCATCAATTGACAAATTGGACAGAGGTAACTACTCAGCTTGGTCATTAAGGATGGAAGCTTATCTCCAAGGTAGAAGTTTATATGGTTATGTGGCTGGAGATGAAGTTATGCCAAGTTTCAGGAACAAAAGTCAACCAACACAAGAAGAGCAAGAAAGATTGAGCACATGGTGCTCCAAGGATGCACTTGCAAGGTCTTATCTCCTCAACTCTATCTCAGATTTTTTGTTGCCTCACATTAGAAGTTGTAAGACATCTCAGGAAGTGTGGGATGCACTTGAAGCTTTCTTTTCTTCAAGTACCAAAGCTAGGAAGCATCAACTATGGCTGGAGTTCACAACTCTCAAGAAGGCTCCCAAACAAAATGTGACTGATTTTGTCACAAAGCTCAAGGACATAGCGGATTAGTTGGGAAGCATTTGTGAAGAGATGGATAGGTATGTGTTGAAGATGAAGAGGTGTTGCAAAATCTTTGCTCTACACCAGCCAAATGAACTCCAGGAGTAGATGGTGGGCCCTTTTAGCTTGCCAATGGATGTATTAGACACCCTATGTACCTTGGAAGATCACTCTCAAAAAGATAGATCAAAACAGATAAGTTGGAGTTAGCTCAGAGGTGAAAACTTGCTATTCTTGGTTGATACACCTGTCCAGTGTTTTACATAATTCTCTGAGCACAGCAGCAATTAGATTAATTCCTCTTGGGGAAGGCTAGGTAGCTTAAAGAGCTAACTTTAGAGAGTAATCTCATCAAAAATAACAAACTACACACTGAGAATGACTTTTAACAAGTGATGACATCATCCTGATTTTCACGGGCTGCTACAGAAATAGACCAGTGAGTAGAAAAATTAACATAACTCAAGATGTAAGAATCCAATGATCATGAAAATTTGTATGCTTATACTAGACAGTAAGTTGAAACCAACAAGCTTTAAATCACTGAATTTGGATGCGTAACCACTGAGAAATGACTCTGACAAGATGACTGAAAAAGTCGGGTACCTGACAGAGAAGTGAAGATGAACATACCCTGTTGACTTCAAATGAACATAACTGAAGATTCCAACATCCAAATGACATGAAAATTTGTGAGCATATAGTAGACTTATAGCGCTAGCTTTACCAAGTTAAATCACTGAAAATGATGAACCAAGTGCAGAGAAACAATCTCTACAAGCTGACTGAGAAGAACTAAAGTAATGGCAGTGAGTAGTACACATCACAAGAACATGGAAAGATGAACTCAAATAATCATGAAAATGAAAGTATATTGCTTGTACAATACAATGACTTACTGATACATATGTGTGCCTTGTAATCACACCTTGATATGGCATAAAGCTCAGCTCTTGGAGGTCTTCACATAGGTGTCTCTAACCACAACTAAAACTGCCATCTATTTATAGTTGAGTTTGGGAGGCTAACTTCCCTCAATCACTCTCCAATCAATCAATGATTGATTTGATTCTCTACCTACCACAAATCACGAATTCGTGGCTCCTCTTTCCATTCTTGATCATGTGGGCTCAACCACTTAAGATTCTCTTACTTTTACATTAAGTAAACTCTTCAAAAGTTACAAGAGGTAGTTCACAAGTGAACTTTACATAGTCTTCATTTTGAAGCTTCTTTAATGACTTTGTGAGACTCAAGCCAATACTTAGGCTTGTCATAGACTTGCTCCAACACCTCCCCCTCAAGCCAAGTATGCTTGAGGTCTTCAATCTTCCAAGATTACCTGCAAACCAATCATAGCCTTGAATTCGCAAAGCTTTGTACCATCCAATGCTTTAGTTAGAATATCTGCACATTGTTGATGAGTGGACACATATGATATTTGAATCTCCTTGCTTAGGATCTTCTCTCGTACATAATGATAATGAACTTCAATATGTTTAGTCCTTGCATGAAAAATAGGATTAGCAGCCAAGTGAATAGAACTCATATTGTCACCAAAAATAGTTGGAGTTCCAAACTCCAATCCAAGATCTTTGAACAATGTCTTCATCCACATAGCTTCCTGTGTAGCTATGGCAAGACCTCTATATTCAGCTTCAGTAGAAGAGAGAGCAACTGTGGGTTGCTTCTTGGATGACCATGAAATAAGCTTTGAACCTGCAAAGGTAAGATAACCTGAAGTGCTCCTTCTATCTTCCTTGGAGCCAGCCCAATCTGCATCAGAAAATAGCTTCAAACCTAAATCAGATACATAAGGATAGTAAAGTCCTTCATTTATGGTTCCTTTGAGATATTTGAGTATCCTTTTGGCAGCATCCATATGTGGTTTCCTTGGTGTGTGCATAAATTGGCTTAGCACACTCACACTGTAACATATATCTACTCTTGTCAATGTGGCATAGTTGAGACTACCCACTAGACTTTGATATGATGTGATGTCCTCTATGAGTTCACCTTCATGTGAGCTCAATTTGTGATTAACCTCCATTGGAGTACCTGCAATCTTACAATCTTGCATCTTGAATTTTGCCAACATGTCCTTAATGTACTTTCTTTGAGTGAGAAACAAACCATGATCTTTGTAGACAACTTCCAAACCTAGGAAGTAGGTAAGTGAACCCAAATCACTTATCTTGAACTCTTCTCTCATCTGATCTTTGATCTTCTTCATACCATCTGCATCATTTCCTGTCAATATGATATCATCTACATATACACATAGATAGATGACCTCAGAATTACTCTTTTTAATAAAGAGTGAAGGATCTGCCTTGCTTGGTTGAAAGCCTTTGTCCTGCAAGAATGAAACAAGCCTGAAATTCCAAGCTCTTGGAGCTTGCTTGAGACCATACAATGCTTTGTTAAGTTTACACACATAATCAGGATAAACTTGACTCTCAAAACCAGGTGGTTGTGCCATATATACCTCTTCTGTTATCCAACCATTCAAGAATGCATTCTTCACATCTAGTTGAAGTATCTTCCAATTCTTGGAAGAGGCAATACTAAGCAAAACCCTAATAGTAGGCATCTTTGCCACAGGAGAGAATGTCTCCTCATAATCAATTCCCTGAGTTTGTGCAAAGCCTTTTGCTACAAGCCTTGCCTTATACCTGTTAATGGAACCATCAGAATTCTTCTTGAGTTTATAGACCCATCTTGAGCCTATTACCTTCATGGATGAAGTCTTGGGCACCAAATCCCAAGTGTTGTTTTCCTCGAGTGCTTCAATCTCTTCCTTCATTGCATGCTTCCATTCTGTTTTTGCTTTGGCCTCTTCAAATGATGATGGCTCCTCTTGGTTTATGTCCTGTGCTATGTAGATAGAATGTTTAGTTACTAATGAGGTGTCAAACCCATACCTTTCTGGTTTTTTCTTTTCCCTCATAGATCTTCTTAAGCCATGATTTGATGATTCTGCCTCATGTCCAAGTTCCTGCAATTTTGCTTTACCTTTAGACTTCCATGCTTTGATCTTTTCCATCTGACATTCTTCATCATCCTCTGAGGTGTCTTGTTCTTCAATCTTTGATTGTTCTCTACCAAGCTTTGGAAAATCTTCTTCAAGATCATATGGTAAATTGACCTTCCTGCATGAATCTTCATACCATGAATTGTTCTCATCAAAAACTACATCTCTGCTTACCAAGAATCCTTTGTTGGTAGGGTTGTATAACCTGTAGCCCTTTTGATTGTTGTCATATCCAATAACTACACACCTTTCTGCTTTTGGATCCATCTTGCCTCTAACCTGTGAAGGAACATGAGCAAAAGCAATACATCCAAAAATTTTACAATGATCTAAGCTTGGTCTTCTTCCATTCCAAGCCTCATATGGAGTCATTCCATCAAGGGATTTTGAAGGCAACCTGTTAATCAAGTAAGTGGCTGTAGATACAGCCTCAGCCCATAAGTAATTAGGTAAATGCTTTTCATTTAACATAGACCTTGCAGCTTCAACAATTGTCCTATTCCTCCTTTCTGCCACTCCATTTTGCTCAGGAGTGTACCTTGTAGTTACCTCTCTTTTGATTCCTCTTTCTTGAAGAAAAGAATCAAAATCATGGGAGAAGTATTCTCCCCCTCCATCTGACCTTAGCCTTTTTAGTGATTTACCTGTTTGATTCTCCACAAGAGCCAAATATCTTTTGAAACATGAAAAAACTTCATCTTTGTGTTACATAAAGAATAGGATAGTCCATCTGCTGCAATCATCAATAAAGGAAACATAATACCTTGATCCTGATATTGAAGCTTCCTTGCTTGGTCCCCATACATCTGTATGAACCAACTCCAAGAGATCTCCATGCATATAACCTTTCTTCATGAATGGTAACCTGTGAGACTTTCCAAACTGACATGCACTACACTTATAAATCATATGTTGTTTTGACAAGTTAGGGAGTCCAAGTACACTTTGGTCCCTGCAAATTTGCTTTAATGACCTTTCACCAATATGTGCTAACCTTTTGTGCCATACTTCCAATTCTGTGAGTGTCTGACTACCATAATTAAAGAGAGCAATGTTTCTAGTGTCCTGTAATTCAAATGTGAACAATCTACCTGTCTTTTCACCTTTTGCAATTCTTCTGAATCCTTGACTTGGATCTTCAACAAATGCTCCTGCCTTTGTGAACCTGACTTGCAACCCTTTCTCTACTATCTGCCCAACACTTATCAAATTCTTTGTAATGGTAGGGACATAGAGTACCTTACTGAGTAGGTTGATGTTTCCATCAGGTGCTTTGACATTGCCTATTTTCTCCACAGGATGTTTTGTATCATCTCCTGTTTGTACCTCATGCTTATTCCTTGGATCTTCTAAATCTGATAGGAGTGCCACATTTCCTGCCACATGATTTGAACAACCTGAATCTATGTAGAAAACATGCTCATCAGATTTACCTTGTGGCATAGCCATGTTCATGATCAATAATGAATCCTCTTTGTTTGAGTCTTTTGTATAGTTATTGTAGTCTCTCCTTCCTTTGTAGCATCCTTGATAGTTTGAATGATTGTAGTTGTTGTAGTTGCCATGATAATTGTTGAATCTTCCTCTTGAGTAGCCATAACTTCCTCTATTGTATCCTCTACCTCTTTGATTCCTGGAATTCCTAAAGCAATTTTCAGTTGTATGATTAGTTAATCCACAAATAGAACATGAGTTGGAGTCTTGGGATCTCCCCATGCCTTGTCTACCTCCTCTTCCTCTACCTCTGCCATGTCTTCCTCTACCTGCATAGTTAGCTTGATATGTACCTGCTTCATCATCCACTTTCTTTTCCTTTCCTTTGTTATCTTTAGACTTGCTTTTATCCGTGTATAAAGCTGAGGATTGATTACCTTTAAAGCTTTCTCCATTTTTGATAAGCTTTGCCTCTTGAGTAAGTAGTTGTCCAATGAGTGTGTTGAAATCAGGTACATGCATGTCCATGTACAAATCCATAGCTGTGGTGAATGCTTCCCACTTATCATCTGCCTTCAATCCATTGATGACCTGCCTTACAATTTGCTCTTCATCTATTACCTCTCCAATGCTTCCCAACTGATCCGCTATGTCCTTGAGCTTTGTGACAAAATCAGTCACATTTTGTTTGGGAGCCTTCTTGAGAGTTGTGAACTCCAGCCATAGTTGATGCTTCCTGGCTTTGGTACTTGAAGAAAAGAAAGCTTCAAGTGCATCCCACACTTCTTGAGATGTCTTACAACTTCTAATGTGAGGCAACAAAAAATCTGAGATAGAGTTGAGGAGATAAGACCTTGCAAGTGCATCCTTGGAGCACCATGTGCTCAATCTTTCTTGCTCTTCTTGTGTTGGTTGACTTTTGTTCCTGAAACTTGGCATAACTTCATCTCCAGCCACATAACCATATAAACTTCTACCTTGGAGATAAGCTTCCATCCTTAATGACCAAGCTGAGTAATTACCTCTATCCAATTTGTCAATTGATGAAGGAAATCCATCTGCCATGTTGTCCAACCTTGCTCTGATACCACTGTGAAGAGATGGATAGGTATGTGTTGAAGATGAAGAGGTGTTGCAAAATCTTTGCTCTACACCAGCCAAATGAACTCCAGGAGTAGATGGTGGGCCCTTTTAGCTTGCCAATGGATGTATTAGACACCCTATGTACCTTGGAAGATCACTCTCAAAAAGATAGATCAAAACAGATAAGTTGGAGTTAGCTCAGAGGTGAAAACTTGCTATTCTTGCTTGATACACCTGTCCAGTGTTTTACATAATTCTCTGAGCACAGCAGCAATTAGATTAATTCCTCTTGGGGAAGCTAGGTAGCTTAAAGAGCTAACTTTAGAGAGTAATCTCATCAAAAATAACAAACCACACACTGAGAATGACTTTTAACAAGTGATGGCATCATCCCGATTTTCACGGGCTGCTACAGAAATAGACCAGTGAGTAGAAAAATTAACATAACTCAAGATGTAAGAATCCAATGAGTATGAAAATTTGTATGCTTATACTAGACAGTAAGTTGAAACCAACTAGCTTTAAATCACTGAATTTGGATGAGTAACCACTGAGAAATGACTCTGACAAGATGACTGAAAAAGTCGGGTACCTGACAGAGAAGTGAAGATGAACATACCCTGTTGACTTCAAATGAACATAACTGAAGATTCCAACATCCAAATGACATGAAAATTTGTGAGCATATAGTAGACTTATAGAGCTAATGTTACCAAGTTAAATCACTGAAAATGATGAACCAAGTGCAGAGAAACAATCTCTGCAAGCTGACTGAGAAAAACTGAAGTAATGGCAGTGAGTAGTACACATCACAAGAACATGGAAAGATGAACTCAAATAATCATGAAAATGAAAGTATATTGCTTGTACAATACAATGACTTACTGATACATATGTGTGCCTTGTAATCACACCTTGAAATGGCATAAAGCTCAGCTCTTGGAGGTCTTCACATAGGTCTCTCTAACCACGACTAAAACTGCCATCTATTTATAGTTGAGTTTGGGAGGCTAACTTCCCTCAATCACTCTCCAATCAATCAATGATTGATTTGATTCTCTACCTACCACAAATCACGAATTCGTGGCTCCTCTTTCCATTCTTGATCATGTGGGCTCAACCACTTAAGATTCTCTTACTTTTACATTAAGTAAACTCTTCAAAAGTTACAAGAGGTAGTTCACAAGTGAACTTTACATAGTCTTCATTTTGAAGCTTCTTTAATGACTTTGTGAGACTCAAGCCAATACTTAGGCTTGTCATAGACTTGCTCCAACAGCATTGGAGAGGTAATAGATGAAGAGCAAATTGTAAGGCAGGTCATCAATGGCTTGAAGGCAGATGATAAGTGGGAAGCATTCACCACAGCTATGGATTTGTACATGGACATGCATGTACCTGATTTCAACACACTCATTGGACAACTACTTACTCAAGAGGCAAAGCTTATCAAAAATGGAGAAAGCTCTAAAGGTAATCAATCTTCAGCTTTATACATGGATAAAAGCAAGTCTAAAGATAACAAAGGAAAGGCAAAGAAAGTGGATGATGAAGCAGGTACATATCAAGCTAACTATGCAGGTAGAGGAAGACATGGCAGAGGTAGAGGAAGAGGAGGTAGACAAGGCAGGGGGAGATCCCAAGACTCCAACTCATGTTCTATTTGTGGATTAACTAATCATACAACTGAAAATTGCTTTAGGAATTCCAGGAATCAAAGAGGCAGAGGATACAATAGAGGAAGTTATGGCTACTCAAGAGGAAGGTTCAACAACTACCATGGCAACTACAACAACTACAATCATTCAAACTATCAAGGAGGCTACAAAGGAAGGAGAGACTACAATAACTACACAGAAGACTCAAACAAAGAGGATTCATTATTGATCATGAACATGGCTATGCCACAAGGTAAATCTGATGAGCATGTTTCCTACATAGATTCAGGTTGTTCAAATCATGTGGCAGGAAATGTGGCACTCCTATCAGATTTAGAAGATCCAAGGAATAAGCATGAGGTACAAACAGGAGATGATACAAAACATCCTGTGGAGAAAATAGGCAATGTCAAAGCACCTGATGGAAACATCAACCTACTCAGTAAGGTACTCTATGTCCCTACCATTACAAAGAATTTGATAAGTGTTGGGCAGATAGTAGAGAAAGGGTTGCAAGTCAGGTTCACAAAGGCAGGAGCATTTGTTGAAGATCCAAGTCAGGGATTCAGAAGAATTGCAAAAGGTGAAAAGACAGGTAGATTGTTCACATTTGAATTACAGGACACTAGAAACATTGCTCTCTTTAATTATGGCAGTCAGACACTCACAGAATTGGAAGTATGGCACAAAAGGTTAGCACATATTGGTGAAAGGTCATTAAAGCAAATTTGCAGGGACCAAAGTGTACTTGGACTCCCTAACTTGTCAAAACAACATATGATTTATAAGTGTAGTGCATGTCAGTTTGGAAAGTCTCACAGGTTACCATTCATGAAGAAAGGTTATATGCATGGAGATCTCTTCGAGTTGGTTCATACAGATGTATGGGGACCAAGCAAGGAAGCTTCAATATCAGGATCAAGGTATTATGTTTCCTTTATTGATGATTGCAGCAGATGGACTATCCTATTCTTTATGAAACACAAAGATGAAGTTTTTTCATGTTTCAAAAGATGTTTGGCTCTTGTGGAGAATCAAACAGGTAAATCACTAAAAAGGCTAACGTCAGATGGAGGGGGAGAATACTTCTCCCATGAGTTTGATTCTTTTCTTCAAGAAAGAGGAATCAAAAGAGAGGTAACTACAAGGTACACTCCTGAGCAAAATGGAGTGGCAGAAAGGAGGAATAGGACAATTGTTGAAGCTGCAAGGTCTATGTTAAATGAAAAGCATTTACCTAATTACTTATGGGCTGAGGCTGTATCTACAGCCACTTACTTGATTAACAGGTTGCCTTCAAAATCCCTTGATGGGATGACTCCATATGAGGCTTGGAATGGAAGAAGACCAAGTTTAGATCATTGTAAAATTTTTGGATGTATTGCTTTTGCTCATGTTCCTTCACAGGTTAGAGGCAAGATGGATCCAAAAGCAGAAAGGTGTGTATTTATTGGATATGACAACAATCAAAAGGGCTACAGGTTATACAACCCTACCAACAAAGGATTCTTGGTAAGCAGAGATGTAGTTTTTGATGAGAACAATTCATGGTATGAAGATTCATGCAGGAAGGTCAATTTACCATATGATCTTGAAGAAGATTTTCCAAAGCTTGGTAGAGAACAATCAAAGATTGAAGAACAAGACACCTCAGAGGATGATGAAGAATGTCATATGGAAAAGATCAAAGCATGGAAGTCTAAAGGTAAAGCAAAATTGCAGGAACTTGGACATGAGGCAGAATCATCACATCATGGCCTAAGAAGATCTATGAGGGAAAAGAAAAAACCAGAAAGGTATGGGTTTGACACCTCATTAGTAACTAAACATTCTATCTACATAGCACAGGACATAAACCAAGAGGAGCCATCATCATTTGAAGAGGCCAAAGCAAAAACAGAATGGAAGCATGCAATGAAGGAAGAGATTGAAGCACTTGAGGAAAACAACACTTGGGATTTGGTGCCCAAGACTTCATCCATGAAGGTAATAGGCTCAAGATGGGTCTATAAACTCAAGAAGAAAGTACATTAAGGACATGTTGGCAAAATTCAAGATGCAAGATTGTAAGATTGCAGGTACTCCAATGGAGGTCAATCACAAATTGAGCTCACATGAAGGTGAACTCATAGAGGACATCACATCATATCAAAGTCTAGTGGGTAGTCTCAACTATGCCACATTGACAAGAGTAGATATATGTTACAGTGTGAGTGTGCTAAGCCAACTTATGCACACACCAAGGAAACCACATATGGATGCTGCCAAAAGGATTCTCAAGTATCTCAAAGGAACCATAAATGAAGGACTTTATTACCCTTATGTATCTGATTTAGGTTTGAAGCTATTTTCTGATGCAGATTGGGCTGGCTCCAAGGAAGATAGAAGGAGCACTTCAGGTTATCTTACCTTTGCAGGTTCAAAGCTTATTTCATGGTCATCAAAAAAGCAACCCACAGTTGCTCTCTCTTCTACTGAAGCTGAATATAGAGGTCTTGCCATAGCTACACAAGAAGCTATGTGGATGAAGACATTGTTCAAAGATCTTGGATTGGAGTTTGGAACTCCAACTATTTTTGGTGACAATATGAGTTCTATTCACTTGGCTGCTAATCCTATTTTTCATGCAAGGACTAAACATATTGAAGTTCATTATCATTATGTACGAGAGAAGATCCTAAGCAAGGAGATTCAAATATCATATGTGTCCACACATCAACAATGTGCAGATATTCTAACCAAAGCATTGGATGGTACAAAGCTTTGCAAATTCAAGGCTATGATTGGTTTGCAGGTAATCTTGGAAGATTGAAGACCTCAAGCATACTTGGCTTGAGGGGGAGCTGTTGGAGCAAGTCTATGACAAGCCTAAGTATTGGCTTGAGTCCCACAAAGTCATAGAAAAAGCCTTAAAATGAAGACTATGTAAAGTTCACTTGTGAACTACCTCTTGTAACTTTTGAAGAGTTTACTTAATGTAAAAGTAAGAGAATCTTAAGTGGTTGAGTCCACATGATCAAGAATGGAAAGAGGAGCCACGGATTCGTGATTTGTGGTAGGTAGAGAATCAAATCAATCATTGATTGATTGGAGAGTGATTGAGGGAAGTTAGCCTCCCAAACTCAACTATAAATAGATGGCAGTTTTAGTCGTGGTTAGAGAGACCTATGTGAAGACCTCCAAGAGCTGAGCTTTATGCCATTTCAAGGTGTGATTACAAAGCACACATATGTATCAGTAAGTCATTGTATTGTACAAGCAATATAGTTTCATTTTTATGATTATTTGAGGTCATCTTTCCATGTTCTTGTGATGTGTACTACTCACTGCCATTACTTCAGTTTTTCTCAGTCAGCTTGCAGAGATTGTTTCTCTGCACTTGGTTCATCATTTTCAGTGATTTAACTTGGTAAAGTTAGCTCTATAAGGCTACTATATGCTCACAAATTTTCATGTCATTTGGATGTTGCAATCTTCAGTTATGTTCATTTGAAGTCAACAGGGTCTGTTCATCTTCACTTCTCTGTCAGGTACCCGAGTTTTTCACTCATCTTGTCAGAGTCATTTCTCAGTGTTTACTCATCCAAATTCAGTGATTTTAAGCTTGTTGGATTCAACTTACTGTCTAGTATAAGCATACAAATTTTCATGATCATTGGATTCTTACATCTTGAGTTATGTTAATTTTTCTACTCACTGGTCTATTTCTGTAGCAGCCCGTGAAAATCGGGATGATGTCATCACTTGTTAAAAGTCATTCTCAGTGTGTGGTTTGTTATTTTTGATGAGATTACTCTCTAAAGTTAGCTCTTTAAGCTACCTAGCCTTCCCCAAGAGGAATTAATCTAATTGCTGCTGTGCTCAGAGAATTATGTAAAACACTAGACAGGTGTATCAACCAAGAATAGCAACTTTTCACCTCTGAGCTAACTCCAACTTATCTGTTTTGATCTATCTTTTTGAGAGTGATCTTCCAAGGTACATAGGGTGTCTAATACATCCATTGGCAAGCTAAAAGGGCCCACCATCTACTCCTGGAGTTCATTTGGCTGGTGTAGAGCAAAGATTTTGCAACACCTCTTCATCTTCAACACATACCTATCCATCTCTTCACACATGTATGTATATGTCTATGTGTATGTGCATATGTATGTGTATGTGTATGTCCATGTGCATGTGTATGTGTATGTGTATGTGTATGTGTATGTTTATGTGTATGTGTATGTGTATGTGTATGTGTATGTGTATGTGTATGTGTATGTGTATGTGTATGTGTATGTGTATGTGTATGTGTATGTGTATGTGTATGTGTATGTGTATGTGTATCTGTATGTGTATGTGTATGCGTATGTGTATGTGTATGTGTATGTGTGTGTGTGTGTGTGTATGTGTATGTGTATGTGTATGTGTATGTGTATGTGTATGTGTATGTGTATGTGTATGTGTATGTGTATGTGTATGTGTATGTGTATGTGTATGTGTATGTGTATGTGTATGTGTATGTGTATGTGTATGTGTATGTGTATGTGTATGTGTATGTGTATGTGTATGTGTATGTGTATGTGTATGTGTATGTGTATGTGTATGTGTATGTGTATGTGTATGTGTATGTGTATGTGTATGTGTATGTGTATGTGTATGTGTATGTGTATGTGTATGTGTATGTGTACGTGTATGTGTATGTGTATGTGTATGTGTATGTGTACGTGTATGTGTAGGCGTATGTGTACGTGTAGGCGTACGTGTACGTGTACGTGTACGTGTACGTGCACGTGCACGTGCACGTGCACGTGTACGTGTACGCATACGTCTACGCGTACGTGTACCCTGTATGTGTATGTCTATGTGTATGTCTATGTGTATGCGTATGTGTATGTGCATGTGCATGTGCATGTGCATGTGCATGTGCATGTGCATGTGCATGTGCATGTACATGTGCATGTACATGTGCATGTGTATGTGTATGTCTATGTGTATGTGTATGTATGTCTATGTGTATGTGTATGTATGTCTATGTGTATGTGCATGTATGTCTATGTGTATGTGTATGTGCATGTGTATGTGCATGTGCATGTGTATGTGTATGTGTATGTGTATGTGTACGTGTATGTGTATGTGTATGTGTATGTGTATGTGTATGTGTATGTGTATGTGTATGTGTATGTGTATGTGTATGTGTATGTGTATGTGTATGTGTATGTGTATGTGTATGTGTATGTGTATGTGTATGTGTATGTGTATGTGTATGTGTATGTGTATGTGTATGTGTATGTGTATGTGTATGTGTATGTGTACGTGTACGTGTACGTGTACGTGTACGTGTACGTGTACGTGTACGTGTACGTGTACGTGTACGTGTACGTGTACGTGTACGTGTATGTGTATGTGTATGTGTGTGTATGTGTATGTGTATGTGTATGTGTATGTGTATGTGTATGTGTATGTGTACGTGTATGTGTATGTGTATGTGTATGTGTATGTGTATGTGTGTGTATGTGTATGTGTATGTGTATGTGTATGTGTATGTGTACGTGTATGTGTATGTGTATGTGTATGTGTATGTGTATGTGTATGTGTATGTGTATGTGTATGTGTATGTGTATGTGTATGTGTATGTGTACGTGTAGGTGTACGTGTATGTGTATGTGTATGTGTATGTGTATGTGTATGTGTATGTGTATGTGTATGTGTATGTGTATGTGTATGTGTATGTGTATGTGTATGTGTATGTGTATGTGTATGTGTATGTGTATGTGTATGTGTATGTGTATGTGTAGGTGTACGTGTAGGTGTAGGTGTATGTGTATGTGTATGTGTATGTGTATGTGTATGTGTATGTGTATGTGTATGTGTATGTGTATGTGTATGTGTATGTGTATGTGTATGTGTATGTATGTGTATGTGTATGTGTATGTGTATGTGTATGTGTATGTGTATGTGTATGTGTATGTGTATGTGTATGTGTATGTGTATGTGTATGTGTATGTGTATGTGTATGTGTATGTGTATGTGTATGTGTATGTGTATGTGTATGTGTATGTGTATGTGTATGTGTATGTGTATGTGTATGTGTATGTGTATGTGTATGTGTATGTGTATGTGTATGTGTATGTGTATGTGTATGTGTATGTGTATGTGTATGTGTATGTGTATGTGTATGTGTATGTGTATGTGTATGTGTATGTGTATGTGTATGTGTATGTGTATGTGTATGTGTATGTGTATGTGTATGTGTATGTGTATGTGTATGTGTATGTGTATGTGTATGTGTATGTGTATGTGTATGTGTATGTGTATGTGTATGTGTATGTGTATGTGTATGTGTATGTGTATGTGTATGTGTATGTGTATGTGTATGTGTATGTGTATGTGTATGTGTATGTGTATGTGTATGTGTATGTGTATGTGTATGTGTATGTGTATGGGTATGGGTATGCGTATGGGTATGTGTAGCTCAAGCGAAAGCACCACCTCCTTTACTTGTCAATCCGCGGAGACGTGAGGACCGGTATGAAGACCACGAGCAAGTGAAGGCACAAGTGCGTGAGTGAAAGCACACCAACATGCACACACATACACACACACGCGCACACGGTAAGATCAAAGAGAGGAACAATGGAAGGATTTTGATTACAAAAAGAAATCTATTACAAAACTGAAATCTACAAGAAGCTAACCTCAAAAATGAGCTCTCTAGCTCTTTTTATAGTTTTTTTACTAGTTTTGGCCGTGTCCAGACCTAGTGTCCGGCCTAGTTAAAAATTAGGTTCCAGGGCTTATTTGAGGGCTCAAACGGAGTCTAAAAATTATGAAATTTGGTACGATGGTACTTCTAATGCTCCTCAAGCTCGAGGACTCCTCGGCTTGCACAAAATGGAGCTACCAAAATAGAAAATGGTATTTACAATGATTTTAGTGATGGAAATCACTATTTTTGTAGGGGATTCTTATGAAAAGTTGACAGTTACTTCATGGAGCTCCCTACGTGCTCCTTCTTCTTGTGTGTTTCCACCTTTCTGATGTGCTTCCATGCTTGTGCTTGACTTTGAGTTCCAACACTCCCCCCCCTCTCGAGTCTGTCGTCCCTGACAGACCCTTGTTGTAGTGGTTGTTCCATGTAGTGCTTTGAGGGGTAGTAGCCATTCTGTATGAACGAGAGCCGTCTATCTTCCAAATTTGATAGTGTTGGTTGTCCGGTTCTTCATGTGTCACTGCAAGCCTTTACAAGTTGTCGTCCCTTGGTATGTGCTTCTTTCATGAATTGCAGCATGAATGCGTCGTTGTGAGCTCTCAAAAATCGTGAGTTGCTCAAAAGAGGTTGTCAAGATCGAGTTAGAGCAACTACTAGCTTCGAAGTGCTTCCTAGGTATGGATGTTGTTCCCAACCGCTAGCTCTTTCAAAGATGATGTTGAGAGCAGTCATGCCAACTACTCATAACCCATAATGAATGATGGGTAAGTGTGTTCGTGCCTGGGTTGAAAAAAGTATGTGCCTTGTGCACGGCCTTGTAATGTAACCCTACGCATGCTTACTTGGAAAATGCATTGGAAGAAGTATGGTGCAAAAATTGCAGTTCTTGAGCTAAGTGCTCAAGGGTATGCTGACGAAGAGGTTTCCTAAACTATCATGGTTATGTTGTTTCCAGAGTAAAGAAACTTACCATGGAGAAGGTTGATGGATGCTTTGTCTCTTCGTGTTGTACTCTCGGCCTTTGGGATGGAACCTTGTTGATGAATGTCCACTGATGAGATCTTTTGAGTGGTGAATCCCGTTTCCTCTTTTCAAAGCAACATTTGTCACTAACAATGTGCATTTCTGAGCTTGGGCTCATGCACGTTCACTTCCCTATATTGACACTCAGAGGAATATTGGACACGTGCCGGTTTCTAAGAGATTACCATGCTGATTGACATAGACCATTCACCAGTGCTACTGTTCCATACTGGTTCAGGAGATATTGAGAATTGAATTGCTTTATATTCTTTGGCAAGCAACATCGGTTAACTACACCAAGCTGAGTTTCACATATTCTCTTTAGCTTCCCATATACAGGAGTCTTCTCCTCCAGAACTACCTTTTGCAGATATCTCCTTGGCTGCTCTGGTACATACAGTAGTTAAGCATCACTCAAGTTGTGGACCTTCAAGCTCTTCACTCCCACCATAGTAAGAGGAAACCTTAGTTGTGGATGCCCTGCTCATGCTAAGTTCTTGACATTTATGAGATAAGACAGCAATTGAATCATCTGCAAGCCAAGACACACTTCTATCCAAACTGATAAATGCCCAGTAATCGATGGTTCAATCTTCAACTAAGCATGACTCATTCATGTTCCATGAGCGAAACCTGGGAACAAGTTCTTCCTCGTTTTTTTTTTTTTTTTTTTTTTTTTTTTTTTGGGGGAAAAATTATCACAAAACAAGAACACAAAAGTTAGTATCAGTAGAAAAAATTTGACATATGTCAATGTGCTCTTGTGCTTAGGATTCTCAAGTGTGTCTATGCACGACCATGTAATGTGGCCCTATAATGATGCATACTTGGGAAATGCATGACCTGAATGGTGCATAAGACAGGGTTGTGCAAAGGGCACATGGTTGTCGCTCGTCGAGGTTCTCAATGTTATTTGCAGATATTGATGCCATCTTTGTTGGAGGTATCCATTGTATCTCGAGAGGACAACTGATCATTCCTCCTTGTAGGGATCCATTTGAGAACAGTCTGCAACTGGGTAGAGATCACCTTTGCCCACTTCGTGTTTGAATGATCTCCTGAGGGTTTGATCCATCGTGGCTGGCTCTTTATTTTGGTGGATGCTATCAGTGCTTTCGTCTTCCAAACCCATATCCTTGCAGAAGAGGTTCTTTGATCTTTATTGGAGCTCTGTGCTTGATTCAGTTCTTTACCTCGCCTTGGTGTCTTTGTTGTGCAGGTTGTTGCCTTGAAATTCCCCCTTGGATTTTGTCTGAGCTTAGGCTTGATTGCTTGGGGTCCTTGGATTGGAAGTGGTCTTTCTTGAGGATAAGTCATGGTAGGCCTAGACCATAGATTTTGAAGTCTAGTGTGAGGGGACTGATTTTGTGCCAGGGCTTTCTTTGGTACCCATATCATAGTGCGATTTGGTTGGGCTCTAAGTAAGTTCTTGGCCACCCAAATTTGCTTGACATTACCAAGAAAATGTGATTTCTGTTTCTTGATGTAAGGGTCTTTTGGGCCTTCTATGTGAGTTTTTTGAGAAAACTCATCCTTACATGGGGAGTGCAACAAGGGTTGATCTTCTATACCTACATCAGACTTATGCAAGGGATCAATGGGCTGTGTGGTTTGAGATTGATCTAGAGATTCATCGAGACATTTATCCTTATTACACATAGAATCCCTAGGTGTACAAATGGGTGATGGATTGTCATGATTCACCCTAGAGTCGACCTCCTTTTCCACATCAGTGATACACAACAGTGGTTGATCATCTCCTTCTTGATCATCTGAGTGCAGATCATCCCTACTTATGGCTTCATGAGGGGAATCCAAATTTACAGGAAGAGAGGGTCCTTCCACATCCCCCAAACACTTGGAGTCCTCCATATCTCCATTCTCTAAGGTTTCCTGTGATTTACTCAAAGAAGGATCAGATTCAAAAACATGAGTAGAAAGAAAAATTTTCTCATTAAAAGCAAGCTCTGTGAAAAGATGATTTTGCCCCCAATCATCATAAGGTGGATAGTCATTAGGATTTTCCATAGACACATATGTAGAAGCATGGATGATAGGTGGAGAAGGCACCTCAAATTCTTGATGATTTTGTTTAATGAACCTTTGGGTGCCAATGATCAAGCCTTCATCTATACAATCCATGACAAAGAATGTTTCCGAAAATTGCATATCACCCACCATAACAGGCAACACAACTTGACCCATGCATTCATAATGTTCATCATCCATGAGGATAGAAGAATGAGTTGTTGGTTGTATGTTCTCAAAAAGAATGGTCAAGAAGTCAATATGAATCAAATTCCACTCACAATGAGGATTGATATATGCACTTAACCTTCTACATTCATATCCTATTCTTATATCCACCAACATATTGTGATATTCTCTTGTTGCAAATATGGATCCGACCCCCCTAGACATTTCCCCCGTTTTCTCGATTCCTTGCAATTTTTCTCTAAATGTTTCATCTTGATGTGATATTATCTCATGTATTTCATGTTTATCGCCCTCCGTTTTTTCGATCTTAGCCCCTTTTCTTCTATCTTTTGCTTTTTTCTTTCCCATAACACAATTTTCTCCCCCTTTGTATTGCTCAAAAATCCTTGGGAGTCCCCCTGGTTTCCTAGTCCCACTTGAGGGTCAACTTCAAATTATCCTATCTCAAAATCAACGCATTATTCTTGAAAAAAAAACAGTTGAGATCGTGTAGGATTTGAAACGAGCTTTCCAACAAGCTATAGAGCTCAAAAAATGGACTTTGGATGAGAAAGTTATGTCAAATCAGGCTCCTGGGGGTCAAAACAGGCAAACAGGACCTTTGGAGAAAATCGCGATTTTGTGAACTTTCTGAAAATCGCGATGCTGTGAAGTCAAAAAAAAATCGCGATGTTGAGCACAAAATCGTGTTTTTGAAAATCACGATGTTGATCACAAAATCGTGTTTCAGAGAATCGCGATGTTGATCACAAAATCGTGTTTCAGAGAATCGCGATGTTGATCACAAAATCGTGTTTCAGAGAATCGCGATGTTGGTCACAAAATCGTGTTTTTGAAAATCGTGATGTTGATCACAAAATCGTGTTTCTGAAAATCGCGATTTTGACTCAGAGAATCGTGATTCACAAAATCGTGTTTTTGACTGAAAATCGTGTTTTCTCAGAATCGTGTTTTTGACATGAAAATCGCGATTTTGAGCAGAAAATCGTGAATTGAAAATCGCGATTTTGAGTAAAAATTCGTGTTTTCTCAAAATCGTGTTTTTGACTTGAAAATCGCGATTTTGTCCCACAGAATCGTGTTTTTCTCAAAATCGTATTTTTGGCTGAAAATCGTGATTTGTGAGAATCGCGATTTTGAGTAGAAAGTCGTGTTTTTCACAAAATCGTGTTTTTTGTTGAAAATCGTGATTGGTGAGAATCGCGATTTTGAGCAGAGAATCGTGTTTTTTGAAAATCGTATTTTTCAAATGAAAATCGCGATGTTGAGCACAAAATTCGTGTTTTTGAAAATCGCGATTTTGAGGAAAAATTCGTGTTTTCACAGAATCGCCTTTTTCACAAAATCGTGTTTTTCGCATGAAAATCGCGATTTTGTCATAGAGAATCGTGCTTTTCTCAAAATCGTATTTTTCGCTGAAAATCGTGATTTGTGAGAATCGCGATTTTGAGCAGAAAGTCGTGTTTTTCACAAAATCGTGTTTTTGCTGAAAATCGTGATTTGTGAGAATCGCGATTTTGAGCAGAGAATCGTGTTTTTTTTTGAGAATCGCGATTTTTTTCAACCACTTTTAGGCGGGAAAACTGAAAATCGTGATTTTTCAAAAAATTTTGAATTTTCACAGAATCGCGATTTTCATCACAGAATCGCGTTTTTTGGCGGGAAATTCAAATTTCTGAGCGCCGGCTATGGCGAGCTCCGTATGAGCAGAAAATCATCAAAAAAATGCAGCGCTTGCTCTCCCTTGCACCTCCTAACTCCTTCCCACACAATAATGCATGAAAAATGGTATGAAAATGGTGAAAATGCACTAAAAACAAGAAATTTCTGTGAAGAAGAAGATGGAAGAAGGTGGAGATGATGATGATGATGAAGATGAAGAGGAAAAAACAGAAAATGAACTGAAATGACAGTTTTTTTTTACCTTCCAACGTCGCAAATCTACGATCTTACCATCACAACGCTCGTCCTCGAAGCTCTCTCCCCGGCAACGGCGCCAAAATTTGGTGTAGCTCAAGCGTAAGCACCACCTCCTTTACTTGTCAATCCGCGGAGACGTGAGGACCGGTATGAAGACCACGAGCAAGTGAAGGCACAAGTGCGTGAGTGAAAGCACACCAACATGCACACACATACACACACACGCGCACACGGTAAGATCAAAGAGAGGAACAATGGAAGGATTTTGATTACAAAAAGAAATCTATTACAAAACTGAAATCTACAAGAAGCTAACCTCAAAAATGAGCTCTCTAGCTCTTTTTATAGTTTTTTGACTAGTTTTGGCCCTGTCCAGACCTAGTGTCCGGCCTAGTTAAAAATTAGGTTCCAGGGCTTATTTGAGGGCTCAAACGGAGTCTAAAAATTATGAAATTTGGTACGATGGTACTTCTAATGCTCCTCAAGCTCGAGGACTCCTCGGCTTGCACAAAATGGAGCTACCAAAATAGAAAATGGTATTTACAATGATTTTAGTGATGGAAATCACTATTTTTGTAGGGGATTCTTATGAAAAGTTGACAGTTACTTCATGGAGCTCCCTACGTGCTCCTTCTTCTTGTGTGTTTCCACCTTTCTGATGTGCTTCCATGCTTGTGCTTGACTTTGAGTTCCAACAGTATGCGTATGGGTATGTGTATGGGTATGTGTATGCGTATGTGTATGCGTATGTGTATGCGTATGTGTATGCGTATGTGTATGTGTATGTGTATGTGTATGTGTATGTGTATGTGTATGTGTATGTGTATGTGTATGTGTATGTGTATGTGTATGTGTATGTGTATGTGTATGTGTATGTGTATGCGTATGTGTATGCGTATGTGTATGCGTATGTGTATGCGTATGTGTATGTGCATGTGTATGTGTATGTGTATGTGTATGTGTATGTGTATGTGTATGTGTATGTGTATGTGTATGTGTATGTGTATGTGTATGTGTATGCGTATGCGTATGCGTATGCGTATGCGTATGCGTATGCGTATGCGTATGTGTATGTGTATGTGTATGTGTATGTGTATGTGTATGTGTATGTGTATGTGTATGTGTATGTGTATGTGTATGTGTATGTGTATGTGTATGTCTATGTGTATGTGTATGTGTATGTGTATGTGTATGTGTATGTGTATGTGTATGTGTATGTGTATGTGTATGTGTATGTGTATGTGTATGTGTATGTGTATGTGTATGTGTATGTGTATGTGTATGTGTATGTGTATGTGTATGTGTATGTGTATGTGTATGTGTATGTGTATGTGTATGTGTATGTGTATGTGTATGTGTATGTGTATGTGTATGTGTATGTGTATGTGTATGTGTATGTGTATGTGTATGTGTATGTGTATGTGTATGTGTATGTGTATGTGTATGTGTATGTGTATGTGTATGTGTATGTCTATGTGTATGTCTATGTGTATGTGTATGTGTATGTGTATGTCTATGTGTATGTCTATGTGTATGTGTACGTGTACGTGTACGTGTACGTGTACGTGTACGTGTACGTGTATGTGTACGTGTACGTGTACGTGTACGTGTGTTGAGCCCTAACCGGTTGAACTAGCAAAGTCAAGGTCACAGCTATGCATAGGTAAGAGTAAAGTATCAAAATTCCAGGGTCAAAGTGCACAGGTAGTGCACCTTCAATTGTTCATATAAAAGGTCTTTAATTGTTCACAGACAAGAGGTATTAAATTGGGGAAGTATTGCAGAAGTATTTTTCTAATTCCCTTAAGGTTCAAAGGGTGAATTTAAAGTCTTAGGTGCAAAAGTAAAGAATTAAAAGGAAAAGGTGAAGGTATGGGAAGCGGTCGTACGCAAAGGTGGAAATAGGGCCGCCCAATCAAAATTTTGCTTTAAGACGAAAGTCACTACAGGAGAAAGTAGTGAGTCGTTGGCTACCAGTTCAAAAGACAATCTTGGGACATTGAAAGGGCACCAAGATTGTATTACAGTTAGAGTGCACTGAACCGGCGCACTCAACAAAGAAAGGGAAAGGCTATTCTTGGTGACACACTAGAAGTAAGAGAGGGAGAGAAGTGTAAGAGTCACGGATGTGCGACGACACGAGGAGGTGGAAGTGAAGAGTGCAAGAAAGGTGGCTAAGGAAGAAGGCAGAGCGTGCGAAGCTAGACCCCAAGGACCTCAAGGTCTCTGTGCAGTGTGCATGCCGACAAGAAGATACTCATTCCTCATCTTGGTGGAAGCTTGGTGCAAGGTGTGCACAAGGATAAGCTTGAAGCAAGTAGAGGACTGGTGCAGAGGAGGCCGACTGCAAGAAGACTTCGGGATAATTGGTATTTTGTAATTAAGCAACCTCTGTAGTGCGCACAGAAGTATTGACTCGGATTGTGCTCAAACATTGTAATTGTTTTACTGTAATCAAACTCAAGATTCCAAGGTGTGCTTCTGCAGAAGCTTCCAAGGTTATTTCCTCTGTGAAGTTTCCCAGTTCATTTCTTTCTTTATTCTTTCCTTTTTCTCCTACAAACCCTCAAACTCCTTCTCGTCCAAGAATCCCCCAACAACGTGTACGTGTGCGTGTGCGTGTGCATGTACGTGTACGTGTGCGTGTGCGTGTACGTGTACGTGTGCGTGTGCGTGTACGTGTGCGTGTGCGTGTGCGTGTACGTGTGCGTGTGCGTGTGCGTGTGCGTGTGCGTGTGCGTGTGCGTGTGCGTGTGCGTGTGCGTGTGCATGTGCGTGTGCGTGTGCGTGTGCGTGTGCGTGTACGTGTGCGTGTGCGTGTGCGTGTACGTGTGCGTGTGCGTGTGCGTGTACGTGTACGTGTGCGTGTGCGTGTACGTGTACGTGTGCGTGTGCGTGTACGTGTACGTGTGCGTGTGCGTGTACGTGTACGTGTGCGTGTGCGTGTACGTGTACGTGTGCGTGTGCGTGTGCGTGTACATGTACGTGTGCGTGTGCGTGTACGTGTACGTGTGCGTGTACGTGTACGTGTGCGTGTGCGTGTACGTGTACGTGTGCGTGTGCGTGTACGTGTACGTGTGCGTGTGCGTGTACGTGTACGTGTGCGTGTGCGTGTACGTGTACGTGTGCGTGTGCGTGTACGTGTACGTGTGCGTGTGCGTGTACGTGTACGTGTGCGTGTGCGTGTACGTGTACGTGTGCGTGTGCGTGTACGTGTACGTGTGCGTGTGCGTGTACGTGTACGTGTGCGTGTGCGTGTACGTGTACGTGTGCGTGTGCGTGTACGTGTACGTGTGCGTGTGCGTGTACGTGTACGTGTGCGTGTGCGTGTACGTGTACGTGTGCGTGTGCGTGTACGTGTACGTGTGCGTGTGCGTGTACGTGTACGTGTGCGTGTGCGTGTACGTGTACGTGTGCGTGTGCGTGTACGTGTACGTGTGCGTGTGCGTGTACGTGTACGTGTGCGTGTGCGTGTACGTGTACGTGTGCGTGTGCGTGTACGTGTACGTGTGCGTGTGCGTGTACGTGTACGTGTGCGTGTGCGTGTACGTGTACGTGTGCGTGTGCGTGTACGTGCGTGTGCGTGTACGTGTACGTGTGCGTGTGCGTGTACGTGTACGTGTGCGTGTGCGTGTACGTGTGCGTGTGCGTGTACGTGTACGTGTGCGTGTGCGTGTACGTGTACGTGTGCGTGTGCGTGTACGTGTACGTGTGCGTGTGCGTGTACGTGTACGTGTGCGTGTGCGTGTACGTGTACGTGTGCGTGTGCGTGTACGTGTACGTGTGCGTGTGCGTGTACGTGTACGTGTGCGTGTGCGTGTACGTGTACGTGTGCGTGTGCGTGTACGTGTACGTGTGCGTGTGCGTGTACGTGTACGTGTGCGTGTGCGTGTACGTGTACGTGTGCGTGTGCGTGTACGTGTACGTGTGCGTGTGCGTGTACGTGTACGTGTGCGTGTGCGTGTACGTGTACGTGTGCGTGTGCGTGTACGTGTACGTGTGCGTGTGCGTGTACGTGTACGTGTGCGTGTGCGTGTACGTGTACGTGTGCGTGTGCGTGTACGTGTACGTGTGCGTGTGCGTGTACGTGTACGTGTGCGTGTGCGTGTACGTGTACGTGTGCGTGTGCGTGTACGTGTACGTGTGCGTGTGCGTGTACGTGTACGTGTGCGTGTGCGTGTACGTGTACGTGTGCGTGTGCGTGTACGTGTACGTGTGCGTGTGCGTGTACGTGTACGTGTGCGTGTGCGTGTACGTGTACGTGTGCCGTGTGCGTGTACGTGTACGTGTGCGTGTGCGTGTACGTGTACGTGTGCGTGTGCGTGTACGTGTACGTGTGCGTGTGCGTGTACGTGTACGTGTGCGTGTGCGTGTACGTGTACGTGTGCGTGTGCGTGTACGTGTACGTGTGCGTGTGCGTGTACGTGTACGTGTGCGTGTGCGTGTACGTGTACGTGTGCGTGTGCGTGTACGTGTACGTGTGCGTGTGCGTGTACGTGTACGTGTGCGTGTGCGTGTACGTGTACGTGTGCGTGTGCGTGTACGTGTACGTGTGCGTGTGCGTGTACGTGTACGTGTGCGTGTGCGTGTACGTGTACGTGTGCGTGTGCGTGTACGTGTACGTGTGCGTGTGCGTGTACGTGTACGTGTGCGTGTGCGTGTACGTGTACGTGTGCGTGTGCGTGTACGTGTACGTGTGCGTGTGCGTGTACGTGTACGTGTGCGTGTGCGTGTACGTAGTGCGTGTGCGTGTACGTGTACGTGTGCGTGTGCGTGTACGTGTACGTGTGCGTGTGCGTGTACGTGTACGTGTGCGTGTGCGTGTACGTGTACGTGTGCGTGTACGTGTACGTGTACGTGTGCGTGTACGTGTACGTGTACGTGTGCGTGTACGTGTACGTGTACGTGTGCGTGTACGTGTACGTGTACGTGTGCGTGTACGTGTGCGTGTACGTGTGCGTGTACGTGTGCGTGTACGTGTGCGTGTACGTGTGCGTGTACGTGTGCGTGTACGTGTGCGTGTACGTGTGCGTGTACGTGTGCGTGTACGTGTGCGTGTACGTGTACGTGTGCGTGTACGTGTACGTGTACGTGTGCGTGTACGTGTACGTGTACGTGTGCGTGTACGTGTACGTGTACGTGTGCGTGTACGTGTACGTGTACGTGTGCGTGTACGTGTACGTGTACGTGTGCGTGTACGTGTACGTGTACGTGTGCGTGTACGTGTACGTGTACGTGTGCGTGTACGTGTACGTGTACGTGTGCGTGTACGTGTACGTGTACGTGTGCATGTACATGTACGTGTACGTGTGCGTGTACGTGTACGTGTACGTGTGCGTGTACGTGTACGTGTACGTGTGCGTGTACGTGTACGTGTACGTGTGCGTGTACGTGTACGTGTACGTGTGCGTGTACGTGTACGTGTACGTGTGCGTGTACGTGTACGTGTACGTGTGCGTGTACGTGTACGTGTACGTGTGCGTGTACGTGTACGTGTACGTGTGCGTGTACGTGTACGTATACGTGTGCGTGTACGTGTACGTGTACGTGTGCGTGTACGTGTACGTGTACGTGTGCGTGTACGTGTACGTGTACGTGTGCGTGTACGTGTACGTGTACGTGTGCGTGTACGTGTACGTGTGCGTGTACGTGTACGTGTACGTGTGCGTGTACGTGTACGTGTACGTGTGCGTGTACGTGTACGTGTACGTGTGCGTGTACGTGTACGTGTACGTGTGCGTGTACGTGTACGTGTACGTGTGCGTGTACGTGTACGTGTACGTGTGCGTGTACGTGTACGTGTACGTGTGCGTGTACGTGTACGTGTACGTGTGCGTGTACGTGTACGTGTACGTGTGCGTGTACGTGTACGTGTACGTGTGCGTGTACGTGTACGTGTACGTGTGCGTGTACGTGTACGTGTACGTGTGCTTGTACGTGTACGTGTACGTGTGCGTGTACGTGTACGTGTACGTTGATGGGGGAAGTATCTCAACCCCTAAGCAACGATGAAGCGCGAATGACCTCCACAGGTATCCTTCTTTGACCTCTGCACACCAAAAATGCTCTTACTCAGAGCTTATGCAGAGAACTCCAGTGAGCTTTTGTAGACCTGTAGTAGACACCAAGGGCTTTCCAACAAAACAAATTTCACTTGAAATGGATGCTTACACAAAGAGAAACAATGTCTACAACATGAGCTAGTTGAATGCTCACAACTGCTAGTCAAGCAGAGACCTCACTTCACTCCAGCAAACTTTTCTCAGAGATTATACAGAGAATGAATCTCAAACTTATGTCAACTTTAGAGGACTCTAATAGCTACCCAATGACACCAAAATCATAGCAAATGGATACATAGAGAAGGAGAACCAGCCCTTACAACAGAGAGCAAAATATTTCCAACAGAGCCTACACAAAGAGAGAGATATCAATCACACAACTTCACTAAAATGAATGTTGCTCCCAGCTTACTCAGAAAATGCTCCAGAGAATTGTTAAGCATAAAATAGACTCTTATAGCTATCCAATGAGACAAGAATTACATCAAATGGATACCATATGAGGGAGAACCAATGCTAACAACTCAGGGGTAGAGAGTTGCAACACTGCCTGCGCACACACATAGATATGCCTACTAAAAGAAAACAAACAAGCAAGCAAGGGGGTTGCTTAAGCAAGGGGCTTGCTTATCACAACTCCAGCACTTAGTGCTCACTTTACATGAGCTAAAACTCCAAGAAGATGGCCCAAAAGAAGTCGGGATACATGCTCCTTTTATAGTGAGAGGTGTGCCCCTAAAATCTAGGAACTACCTTTCCAAATCAGCCTCCTAACTTGGAGGAATTAGTTGAGATGACTTGGGGAGTGGTTGAGTGACTTTTCTTGATGGAATCTCGTGGCTTTTGGCTTCCTTTGATTGCTCCACATGTCCGTAAAAGATTCCCCACAAATTTTTAGCTTGAAGCTTGACTTTTAACATACGTGTGCGTGTACGTGTACGTGTACGTGTACGTGTGCGTGTACGTGTGCGTGTACGTGTACGTGTACGTGTGCGTGTACGTGTACGTGTACGTGTGCGTGTACGTGTGCGTGTACGTGTGCGTGTACGTGTGCGTGTACGTGTGCGTGTACGTGTGCGTGTACGTGTGCGTGTACGTGTGCGTGTACGTGTGCGTGTACGTGTGCGTGTACGTGTGCGTGTACGTGTGCGTGTACGTGTGCGTGTACGTGTGCGTGTACGTGTGCGTGTACGTGTGCGTGTACGTGTGCGTGTACGTGTGCGTGTACGTGTGCGTGTACGTGTGCGTGTACGTGTGCGTGTACGTGTGCGTGTACGTGTGCGTGTACGTGTGCGTGTACGTGTGCGTGTACGTGTGCGTGTACGTGTGCGTGTACGTGTGCGTGTACGTGTGCGTGTACGTGTGCGTGTACGTGTGCGTGTACGTGTGCGTGTACGTGTGCGTGTACGTGTGCGTGTACGTGTGCGTGTACGTGTGCGTGTACGTGTGCGTGTACGTGTGCGTGTACGTGTGCGTGTACGTGTGCGTGTACGTGTGCGTGTACGTGTGCGTGTACGTGTGCGTGTACGTGTGCGTGTACGTGTGCGTGTACGTGTGCGTGTACGTGTGCGTGTACGTGTGCGTGTACGTGTGCGTGTACGTGTGCGTGTACGTGTGCGTGTACGTGTGCGTGTACGTGTGCGTGTACGTGTGCGTGTACGTGTGCGTGTACGTGTGCGTGTACGTGTGCGTGTACGTGTGCGTGTACGTGTGCGTGTACGTGTGCGTGTACGTGTGCGTGTACGTGTGCGTGTACGTGTGCGTGTACGTGTGCGTGTACGTGTGCGTGTACGTGTGCGTGTACGTGTGCGTGTACGTGTGCGTGTACGTGTGCGTGTACGTGTGCGTGTACGTGTGCGTGTACGTGTGCGTGTACGTGTGCGTGTACGTGTGCGTGTACGTGTACGTGTACGTGTGCGTGTACGTGTGCGTGTACGTGTGCGTGTACGTGTACGTGTACGTGTGCGTGTACGTGTGCGTGTACGTGTGCGTGTACGTGTACGTGTACGTGTGCGTGTACGTGTACGTGTACGTGTGCGTGTACGTGTACGTGTACGTGTGCGTGTACGTGTACGTGTACGTGTGCGTGTACGTGTACGTGTACGTGTGCGTGTACGTGTACGTGTACGTGTGCGTGTACGTGTACGTGTACGTGTGCGTGTACGTGTACGTGTACGTGTGCGTGTACGTGTACGTGTACGTGTGCGTGTACGTGTACGTGTACGTGTGCGTGTACGTGTACGTGTACGTGTGCGTGTACGTGTACGTGTACGTGTGCGTGTACGTGTACGTGTACGTGTGCGTGTACGTGTACGTGTACGTGTGCGTGTACGTGTACGTGTACGTGTGCGTGTACGTGTACGTGTACGTGTGCGTGTACGTGTACGTGTGCGTGTACGTGTACGTGTACGTGTGCGTGTACGTGTACGTGTACGTGTGCGTGTACGTGTACGTGTACGTGTGCGTGTACGTGTACGTGTACGTGTGCGTGTACGTGTACGTGTACGTGTGCGTGTACGTGTACGTGTACGTGTGCGTGTACGTGTACGTGTACGTGTGCGTGTACGTGTACGTGTACGTGTGCGTGTACGTGTACGTGTACGTGTGCGTGTACGTGTACGTGTACGTGTGCGTGTACGTGTACGTGTACGTGTGGTACGTGTACGTGTACGTGTGCGTGTACGTGTACGTGTACGTGTGCGTGTACGTGTACGTGTACGTGTGCGTGTACGTGTACGTGTACGTGTGCGTGTACGTGTACGTGTACGTGTGCGTGTACGTGTACGTGTACGTGTGCGTGTACGTGTACGTGTACGTGTGCGTGTACGTGTACGTGTACGTGTGCGTGTACGTGTACGTGTACGTGTGCGTGTACGTGTACGTGTACGTGTGCGTGTACGTGTACGTGTACGTGTGCGTGTACGTGTACGTGTACGTGTGCGTGTACGTGTACGTGTGCGTGTACGTGTACGTGTACGTGTGCGTGTACGTGTACGTGTACGTGTGCGTGTACGTGTACGTGTACGTGTGCGTGTACGTGTACGTGTACGTGTGCGTGTACGTGTACGTGTACGTGTGCGTGTACGTGTACGTGTACGTGTGCGTGTACGTGTACGTGTACGTGTGCGTGTACGTGTACGTGTACGTGTGCGTGTACGTGTACGTGTACGTGTGCGTGTACATGTGCGTGTACGTGTACGTGTACGTGTACGTGTACCTGTACGTGTACGTGTACATGTATGTGTACATGTACGTGTACGTGTACATGTACGTGTACGTGTACATGTACGTGTACGTGTACGTGTACGTGTACGTGTATGCATATGTGTGTGTGTATGTGTATGTGTATGCATATGTGAATGTGTATGCATATGTGTATGTGTATGCATATGTGTATGTGTCCATGTATATGTCTATGTGTATGTGTATGTCTATGTGTATGTGTCCATGTATATGTGTCTTTGTGTACGTGTACGTTTACGTGTACGTGTACGTGTACGTGTACGTGTACGTGTACGTGTACGTGTACGTGTACGTGTACGTGTACGTGTACGTGTACGTGTACGTGTACGTGTACGTGTACGTGTACGTGTACGTGTACGTGTACGTGTACGTGTACGTGTACGTGTACGTGTACGTGTACGTGTACGTGTACGTGTACGTGTACGTGTACGTGTACGTGTACGTGTACGTGTACGTGTACGTGTACGTGTACGTGTACGTGTACGTGTACGTGTACGTGTACGTGTACGTGTACGTGTACGTGTACGTGTACGTGTACGTGTACGTGTACGTGTACGTGTACGTGTACGTGTACGTGTACGTGTACGTGTACGTGTACGTGTACGCATACCTGTACGTGTACGTGTACGTGTACGTGTACGTGTACGTGTACGTGTACGTGTACGTGTACGTGTACGTGTACGTGTACGTGTACGTGTACGTCTACGTGTACGTGTACGTCTACGTGTACGTGTACGTCTACGTGTACGTCTGCGTGTACGTCTACGTGTACGTCTGCGTGTACGTCTACGTGTACGTCTGCGTGTACGTCTACGTGTACGTCTGCGTGTACGTCTACGTGTACGTCTGCGTGTACGTCTACGTGTACGTCTGCGTGTACGTCTACGTGTACGTCTGCGTGTACGTCTACGTGTACGTCTGCGTGTACGTCTACGTGTACGTCTGCGTGTACGTCTACGTGTACGTCTGCGTGTACGTCTACGTGTACGTCTGCGTGTACGTCTACGTGTACGTCTACGTGTACGTGTACTCGTACGTGTACGTGTACGTGTACTCGTACGTGTACGTGTACATGTACTCGTACGTGTACGTGTACGTGTACGTGTACGTGTACTCGTACGTGTACGTGTACGTGTACTCGTACGTGTACGTGTACGTGTACTCGTACGTGTACGTGTACGTGTACTCGTACGTGTACGTGTACGTGTACTCGTACGTGTACGTGTACGTGTACTCGTACGTGTACGTGTACGTGTACTCGTACGTGTACGTGTACTCGTACGTGTACGTGTACGTGTACTCGTACGTGTACGTGTACGCGTACGCGTACGTGTACGTGTACGCGTACGCGTACGTGTAGGTGTACGCGTACGCGTACGTGTATGTGTACGCGTACGCGTACGTGTACCTGTACGTGTACGTGTACCTGTACGTGTACGTGTACCTGTACGTGTACGTGTACCTGTACGTGTATGTGTACCTGTACGTGTACGTGTACCTGTGCGTGTACCTGTACGTGTACCTGTACGTGTACCTGTACGTGTACCTGTACGTGTACCTGTACGTGTACCTGTACGTGTACCTGTACGTGTACCTGTATGTGTACCTGTACGTGTACCTGTACGTGTACCTGTACGTGTACGTGTACGTGTACGTGTACGTGTACCTTTACCTGTACATGTACCTGTACCTGTACGTGTACCTGTACATGTACGTGTACATGTACATGTACGTGTACCTATACATGTACATGTACGTGTACGTCTACGTGTACATGTACATGTACGTGTACGTGTACCAGTACCTATAGGTGTACGTGTACCTGTAGGTGTATGTGTGCGTGTACGTGTACGTGTACATGTACATGTAGCTGTAAGTGTACGTGTAGCTGTAGGTGTACATGTACCTATAGGTGTACGTGTACATGTAGGTGTACGTGTACGTGTACGTGTACGTGTATGTGTACGTGTACGTGTACGTGTACGTGTACGTGTACGTGTACGTGTATGTCTACATGTACGTTGTTAAAAGTCAAGCTTCAAGCTACAAATTCATGGGGAATCTTTTATGGACATGTGGAGCAATCAAAAGAAGCCAAAAGCCACGAGATTCCATCAAGAAAAGTCACTCAACCACTTCCCAATTCATCTCAACTAAATCCTCCAAGTTAGGAGGCTGATTTGGAAAGGTAGTTCCTAGATTTTAGGGGCACACTTCTCACTTTAGAAGGAGCATGTATCCCAACTTCTTTTGGGCCATCTTCTTGGAGTTTTAGCTCATGTAAAGTGAGCACTAAGTGCTGGAGTTGTGATAAGCAAGCCCCTTGCTTAAGCTAGCCCCTTGCTTGCTTGTTTGTTTTCTGTAGGCATATCTATGTGTGTGCGCAGGCAATGTTGCAACTCTCTACCCCTGAGTTATTAGCATTGCTTCTCCCTCATATTGTATCTATTTGATTTAACTCTTGTCTCATTGGATAGCTATTAGAGTCTATTTTATGCTCACAAATTCTCTAGAGCATTCTCTGAGTAATCTGGGAGCAACATTCATTGTAGTGAAGTTGTGTGATTGATATCTCTCTCTGTGTGTAGGCTCTGTTGGAAATATTTTGCTCTCTGTTGTAAGGGGTGGTTCTCCTTCTCTATTTATCCATTTGCTATGATTTTGGTGTCATTGGGTAGCTATTAGAGTGCTCTAAAGTTGACTTAAGTTTGAGATTCATTCTTTGTATAATCTTTGAGAAAAGCTTGCTGGAGTGAAGTGAGGTCTCTGCTTGACTAGCAGTTGTGAGCATTCAACTAGCTCATGTTGTAGACATTATTTCTCTTTGTGTAAGCATCCATTTGAAGTAAAATTTGTTTTGTTGGAAAGCTCTTGGTGTCTACTACAGGTCTACAAAAGCTCACTGGAGTTCTCTGCATGAGCTCTGAGTAAGAGCACTTTTGGTGTGCAGAGGTCAAAGAAGGATACCTTTGGAGGTCATTCACGCTTCGTCGTTGCTTAGGGGTTGAGATACTTCCCCCATCATACGTGTACGTGTACATGTACCTGTACGTGTACGTGTACGTGTACGTGTACCTGTACGTCTATGTCTACGTGTACCTGTACGTGTACGTCTATGTGTAGGTGTACCTGTACGTGTATGTGTAGGTGTACGTGTACGTGTACGTGTGCATGTGTGTGTGCGTGTGCGTGTACGTGTGCGTGTGCGTGTGCGTGTGCGTGTGCGTGTGCGTGTGCGTGTGCGTGTGCGTGTGCGTGTGCATGTGCGTGTGCGTGTGCATGTGCGTGTACGTGTACGTGTGCGTGTGCGTGTGCGTGTACGTGTGCGTGTGCGTGTGCGTGTACGTGTGCGTGTGCGTGTGCGTGTGCGTGTGCGTGTGCGTGTGCGTGTGCGTGTGTGTGTGCGTGTGCGTGTGCGTGTGCGTGTGCGTGTGCGTGTGTGTGTGCGTGTGCGTGCGCGTGCGCGCGCGTGCGCGTGCGCGTACGTGTACGTGTTCGCGTACGTGTACGTGTACGTGTACGTGTAGGTGTAGGTGTACGTGTACGTGTAGGTTTACGTGTACGTGTATGTGTATGTGTATGTGTATGTGTATGTGTATGTGTATGTGTATGTGTATGTGTATGTGTATGTGTATGTGTATGTGTATGTGTATGTGTATGTGTATGTGTATGTGTATGTGTATGTGTATGTGTATGTGTATGTGTATGTGTATGTGTATGTGTATGTGTATGTGTATGTGTATGTGTATGTGTATGTGTATGTGTATGTGTATGTGTATGTGTATGTGTATGTGTATGTGTATGTGTATGTGTATGTGTATGTGTATGTGTATGTGTATGTGTATGTGTATGTGTATGTGTATGTGTATGTGTATGTGTATGTGTATGTGTATGTGTATGTGTATGTGTATGTGTATGTGTATGTGTATGTGTATGTGTATGTGTATGTGTATGTGTATGTGTATGTGTATGTGTATGTGTATGTGTATGTGTATGTGTATGTGTATGTGTATGTGTATGTGTATGTGTATGTGTATGTGTATGTGTATGTGTATGTGTATGTGTATGTGTATGTGTATGTGTATGTGTATGTGTATGTGTATGTGTATGTGTATGTGTATGTGTAGGTGTATGTGTATGTGTATGTGTATGTGTATGTGTATGTGTATGTGTATGTGTATGTGTATGTGTATGTGTATGTGTATGTGTATGTGTATGTGTATGTGTATGTGTAGGTGTATGTGTATGTGTATGTGTATGTGTATGTGTATGTGTATGTGTATGTGTATGTGTATGTGTATGTGTATGTGTATGTGTATGTGTATGTGTATGTGTATGTGTATGTGTATGTGTATGTGTATGTGTTGTGTATGTGTATGTGTATGTGTATGTGTATGTGTATGTGTATGTGTATGTGTATGTGTATGTGTATGTGTATGTGTATGTGTATGTGTATGTGTATGTGTATGTGTATGTGTATGTGTATGTGTATGTGTATGTGTATGTGTATGTGTATGTGTATGTGTATGTGTATGTGTATGTGTATGTGTATGTGTATGTGTATGTGTATGTGTATGTGTATGTGTATGTGTATGTGTATGTGTATGTGTATGTGTATGTGTATGTGTATGTGTATGTGTATGTGTATGAGTATGTGTATGTGTATGTGTATGTGTATGTGTATGTGTATGTGTATGTGTATGTGTATGTGTATGTGTATGTGTATGTGTATGTGTATGTGTGATGATGAGGATAAAGGGAGAAAGGAGAGAAAGCAGGGCAAAAGGGGTTGGGAGGGGGGGGGGACCTTGTTTTGAACAAACCTCCATCACTTCATCCATAGAAGGGAAGTTTGATTCCTATGCAACTACCTCTTCTTCACCAACATCTCTTCAGTGACATGACATTCCTTTTGATGACATGATTTATCCTACCTCATTTCGATTTTTATCCACGAGTGCATCTCCATTTTGTATCTAGGAGGCACTCTATTTTCATTTTATATTGTATCTCATTGTATTTGGGTACCTTGCCCTTTTCTTTTGTATTCATTGTTTTTCAGGAGGAATTATCCCACATAAGATGTACTTTGGAGAGACCCTTCAACTCTATAATGAGGGCCTCTCCCCCATTTTGTACTTGGTTAGAAGCTTGAGAAGCCTACTCCATGCTCTTGGCAAGCTCATTTATAATCCATGTGAATTTACCCATTTCTTGGTCTTCTCATTTTGATTCTCACACACTCTTTAAGTTTGTGAGTACACTCTTCTTTTCATTTTGCTTCTACACATGTACTCTCTACATGGTATTAGAGCCTTAGATGGAGGTCTTGGTGGTGTGTTTGGTGATCATTTTCATGGTGGTGATGTTGGACTTTCAGTGGTTTGCTTTCTCTTCATTGAGAGAAGACTTTTTCCATGTACACCCTTTATCCCCATTTTCCCTCCCTCCCATCCTTTGTGTGGAGACCTTGTAACTTTTCATTTAACATGGCATTTTGTTGAGCTTATCGTAAATCTCAAATTATGTAGTGATTCTAAACACTCTTTATCATTCCTTGTAATGATGGTTTTCAATAGGCAACATGAAGCATTCATAAACATTATTTACCTTCATTTTGGCAACACATATTATGTATCTTAACTTGTTGAAGTGATCGCATAATTAGTTGGTAGTGACATCTTTGGTTTGTGTTCATTCATAATTATATGTAATATCATGCAAAAGTAGACATAGATTTTATCGGTTGCTGTCATGAAGAATTGTGAGAGTAGTTCAATCTTTGCTCTCTCCTAACACTCCTCATCCGGTCACCCCACTTTGGGGGTCTCCAAATTCTGCAGTGACTAGTCTTGCCCTTTTTTTTTTATGAAGGAAGTTCGGCCTTAGCCTACTCTCCCAGACTTGTATTAATTAAAGGAAAAGAAAAGTACAAGTGAAAGGGACTAGTGCCCACTGGACCCCCAAATCCCACAAAGCAAGGGTAGATTTTACAGAGTTTAGATGGCTTTGTCTACATGGCTTTGTCCTTGTTGATCCGAGATTGGATTAATTGCAAGGTCCTGGATATCTCATAGGTTTGCAATGCCCCTTAGGCTGCATATCTTTAGTCCATAACCGCTCATCCAATGCAAAGCTTTTCGTTGTGAGTTTCTTTACTAAGAACAAAACAATCTCACGCCTTGTCTGAGATTAGATGGAGAGAGAGAGAGTGTGTGTGTGAGAGAGAATCTACCAGGCCATCCCGTGCTGAGAGATAGTGAGAGAGAGAGAGAGAGGTATCGTACGCTTGCACCTTCTCTGAGAGAAAGACAGAGGGAGAAGTGCAATAGCAATGAACTCTCTACTACACTATCTGGGGGAGAGAACACCTCACGGGAAGTACAGACCGACAAGCATATAAAAGAGAGAGAATGCTTTGCTCTCATGTACACAGGTGTAGCGGCTGATTCAGGAGCAGGTCGAGGATGGCGCCGCACCTAGAAGCAGCACAAGAGCTTTTGCACATGTCTCTCTCCAGGGTTTAAGGGACAAAACGACCACACAATTTCATTTTAGGGACACATGGCCGATTGTGCAGGCCAACACACACACACACAACAACAGCCGCCTACAGCTACGCTCTCTCGGGCAGAGAGAGAGAGAGAGAGCAGCACAATGCTCTCATCTCTGCACAATAACGAGAAAATAAAAGAGCGGTCTCTGTAAACAAGGTTGTGCCATCAACTCTGTCACACGCAGAGAGAGATCACTCTGAGCCACACATATTTAGTTCATTTGTCCAAGCCGCTTAGTTGGGTGGTTGGGTCTTTCGCTTCTTGAGGCGACGGCGAAGGTTCAACCCCGATCGGCAACATGTAAGGGACATGTTAACATGGAAATCCTGTATTGTGGCTGATGTGCCACCGTTTACCCTGCTACGCGATAGATGTGACCGCAGTCTAACCCAGCTATGTAAACCCCTGTTCTTGTGGGATACGAGGGGTCCCATGGGTACTATGCCCTTCCTTGTACAGTTGCAATTTCAAAGTTAAAGTCTAGAGGAGTAAGCCTCGGCTCAACCTCCATTTAAAAATAAATAAATAAATAACTCTATCACACGGAGAGAGAGAGAGATCACTCCCACACATATTTAGTTCATTTCTCCATTTGACAATCATTTTTTTTAAGTAATGATATCCATGGCGATTGACATCATTGATGATATCAATAGTTGCCTACTTTAAAGGTTCATTTGGATGTGCATAATATTATCAGTTTTTGGTGGGATCATATACTATTGAACAATATTATCACTTTTTGGTGGGGTCATATACATTATACTATTGAAGAAGCTCCACCCTCTTTCGAGTAATTTTGGTTGATATTCTTTTTAATTTTTCACATTATCCATAAGGGATATTCACAAGTTGTATCTCCACGTCTATGCTCAAGAGCCCAATACTTCCAATCTATTGGTTGTAGAACTCTCTCTCATATCTTCTCGATATTTGGCATGATTCCTCTCCATGTGACCCTACCATCTTTTATTATTTTCTAAGGATACTTTGATCCTTATTGTATGCATTATATCTTCACTCTTTTCCCAACAATGTAACCCATCGCTAAAGAATCATCTTTGTATTGACGGAAGGGTACTTACTCGTACAATTTGGCATCATTATAAAACATCATTTTGTATTCTCGAGTTTCGACCCTTACTTTGTGGCACACCATTTGACACTAAGTACCCTCCTCTTGTAACATCACAAATATCAAAAGACCATTGTGTGTGGGCTTTGGGAGGCTACTCTAAGCCCCTAAAGGATGTCTCTCTCAATGCATTTGGGCTACTCTAAGCCTCCCTCCAAAGTTTCAGCAAGTGTAGGGCTACTCTAAGACCCTCCCCCCTCCAAGGTATCAAGAAGTGTACAACCTTTTCAAGTTTATTTTTTCAAGCTTTCAAGCTCATTTCCAATTTTTACAACGTCAAAGAAAGAAGCAAGTACATCATCCATGATAGTTCATTTGCCTTCCTTTATGCCCATGTTTATGCATAACGAAGAATGCTTAGATGGCCATAACTATACTCTATGGAAAGATATCATGTGTGCATACTTGTACACAAATTTTCTCCATGAAGTTGTAGATGGGTCAAAACCTAAACCAAATAGGATCAAATATTAGAGTCTTTGAATATTTGGAATGTCAAGGAATAGCTTTAGTTCAAATTCTTATATCATGTGATGAATTGAAATAGGATCATATCATTGCCTCTAAGACTTCCAAAGAAACTTGGGACACACTAGCAAGTCTATATGAACATAAAACTCCTTCAAAGATGTATGCTTTAGAGGTTGAGTATTGAGCATCAAGCTTTGCAACATGTAAGTTCATCTCACTTTGACGATTATTATCTGACATTGGTATTTTGCACGTTACTCTGGCATGCATCTGAATAGACAGCCAATCAATCATGGCCATTGCCAAGAACCCAGTGTTCCATGCTCAGAGAAGTGCATCAAGATCTAGTACCATTTCATCTGTGAGAAGCTCATACAGCAAGAGACTACTCTAGAGCAATGCACCTCTTAGAAGCACCTGGTGGATATGTTTACGAAGACCCTATCTCCAGTTCTGCTCAGACACTTGATAGACCTCTGTAGCATTCACCCAGGTGTTGATGACATGATTTCTCCTACCTCATTTCCATTTGTATCCGCATGATGTGGCTATAAGAACTAAAGCTTCAAGAGTTCACTTTGGAGCATCGCAAAGCAATAAAACCTCTCCAAATGAGGATTCCTCTCAGAGTTGTGGAGAGAGCTAGAAGCTCTCAAGTTGAAAAGGGCATTCACAGAATAAAAAGCTACCCTAAAGCAAGATTCCAAAGAGTTAGCATACTTAAGGAAAGAATTCAAGGAGGTCAAGGCTCAAAAAAAAGATGCATGAGTTTATGTTGCACAGGCAAGGCCACTCTATCCAAGAGTGTCCAAGGTGAGTTGTTTGCTAGTTTTGTGGGAATGGGATACATGAAGTGAGGGATTGATATTTCCTCAATGGAATAGGAATCCCCAACCAAATGCAAGAGCAAGTCCCAAGTGTGTGATAATTAGGACCAAATCACTCCTCACTCTTAGGATCGCCTTCCCTTCCATCTACTTCCACTTTCTATGCAAACCAATCTAATAATGAGTCATAGCTAGGGCAAGACCTCGACAAAATAGAACCCAGTAGCCCATAATGTGTTATGAGTATGGCAAATATGGGCATTTCCAAATTAATTGTTCTATGCTTGAAGATGCACCTCCATGTAGAAATTGCCTAGAAGCGAATGAAATCTACACCAAGGATTACCTGAAGGTGAATTCCACCACCAATATGCAACCCTTATCATTATTACATTTATTCATCAAAAGCAAAAAGCTATTCAAGCATGAGTACACTCACCTAGCACTACAGTGATGCAATTTGAGGAGCTTCCATGCATCATGACACAAACACAAAAGCGAAAAGAGGTAGAGAGGCAAAATACAAGTCAACTACAATCTCTTGAGAAAATGAAGAAAGATAAAAATTCAAAGAGGTTTGGATCGAGATACATCAAAGCCAACCCAACAATCAAGCATAAGAAAAATAGTAGAAACCTCTTAGCAAAAAGTGCAATGTGGAAGTTTCTCTCAAACACCCTATTGATGAAGCTTATATGAGAGCACGGGAGGAAATACAATAATTCCAAGGAGAAAATATAAGTGATCATTCCATCTCTTTTATGGATCTTTTCCAAAGACATACTAATGGGTGTCCCTATATGAGTTTTTGACCATGAATACTATGTTTTGAAGTGAAGTGATTTCTACTATTAACAATATAGTGGAAGGCATGCCTCTAACTACCTCCCCATGTCATCTAGCTATATGAACACTTTGATTCCTCTAACTGACTATAAGAGCCTTAGGTTGACTATAAGTATCAAGGGCACTACTTTCATTGGTGTCATTATAGATAGGGCTCAAGAATCAATTTCATGCCAGACTATATGATATCCATGCTGAACTTGATGCCTAATACAACATGGGGGACTACCAATGCAAGTCCCTTCCAATCACACTTACAAGTTTTTTATCCCACCTATCAAGAAGAAGTGACACATCCCATGATGAACTCAGACGTGACAGACTTTTTGCAATGGATGCAGGAAGTGCAAACCTACCTATGTTTTGCCCTTCATGTGGATGATATTCAAAAAGAAAAGGAAGAAAGAGAAGCCACTATAGTTGAGTCTATGGTATTTAGCAAACCTATTAAATGGCAAAGGAAAAGGCAAAAAGTGTTAACTCGACTAAACAGATCCAAGGGACAATAGTGCCAGAAAGGTCAAAAGTACAACCTTGCCATCTTGAAGTATGTAGTAGGATGGGACCAAATAAAATTTCTTTTAGGCAATCTAGAACACATCACTCCACTGAGAGAGGTGAAATCAAGAAGCAGAAAATCAGCACTTCCATGGATAAAAACTTTGGAGGTTCAATTCTACAAGGATCTTGGAGAATAATATCACAACATATTAGTAGCATACCCATTATGCACTCATGACCTACTGGCTAGGAGTATGATGGACTAAGACTTGCCCCAAAAGCCATGGTTGAGGATTAGTTCCTAGTCCTCCCTCTTAGGGTGTGGTTCAACAATCTCTTGCATGTCATTTCTTGATTCTAATACCCTCTTCCCCTTCTATAGATCATTTTCCTCAATGATCAACCCCTAATCTCCCCTTAAATTGATGTCATCACCCTTGCATAGTCACTTGAACCTTCTTCTTCTCAACCTTGGCCTCTTGAATCCTTGCTCTCAACCTTGGTGTCTTGAATAACAAGTTATCCTTGATATTAGAACACTCTATATCAATAATAACTCATAACCTCAACCAATTTTGGAAAACTAATGCCAAATTATCAAGACTTGAGTTAATTGTGAAGAAACTCATTACACAAAAAAGTCTCCTACACTTAATCCACCCATTCACTAACCAAATATGTAAATTTTTCAATGAAAGTTTATACAAGGTGTTGCCTAATGTTTCCACACCTTCTCCAAGTTAAAGCTCTCCAAAAGAATCAGTAGATCTTGAGATTTCCTCCAAATAGTGTACCTATGTCTGAAATTGTTCTTCTGTGTAATCGACTTTGAGACTTGCAACTTCTAATGCATGGTTCTCCCAAAGTAGACCCCATTCATTCAAATTCTTTTAGCCACAATTACCTTACCTTTCAACTTAAAGAATGATTTCTTATTTGCTCAAAACTTTACTATTTGGAGGGAGATCTAATCAAAACATTGACCATCGAATTTGCTCCTCTACCTATCTTCACTTATTCTCTTTACACATGTAAATCTTACTACTTAAAATTCTCTCAACCTGATTACAATTAGGCTCTCAAAACTTGTATAGAGGTCTTCAAATATAGAATTAAAGTTGCACAAAAGAATTCCTCAAGAAGATAAACGCAGAAGGAGCACGGAGCAAAAGATCAAGGTGAAACTTTCTTCTATTCAGAGAAAATATACATCTGATAGATAATTCATATTCTTCTCACTTTCTAACGTCTCTAATGACTTCTAAACCTTGTCAATCATCATCCCTCATACGTATTACATCTATATTCAAGTATATATAGACATTTACATCCCAACTCATCATAGATACAAAGGTTTTCATGAACTAATTACAACAGTAATATACATGTATATACAAGTTTCCATCTTCTGATCACATACTCATCTTCAAGCCTCATATGGTGATCTTTGCTTTACTTATCAACTTCAAACTTTGTCCTAATCATCAATTGATGATTGTCCTGCACCAACAGCTCCCCTTCAATCATCAATTGGGATTTTCTCCATCTTCTTTATACATGCCATGTCTTTGAACCTCTGCAACTTAGGTCCATCCAAGATTTTGGTTAACATGTCTGCAATCTGATCTTTTGTAGAAGTGTGCATGACTTCAATTTCTTTATCAATCACCTTCTCTCTCAACAAATGATATTGGATCTCAATATGTTTAGTCCTAGCATGAAACACAAGGTTAGCAGCTAGATACAATGAGCTCATATTATCTCCATGAATAGTGGGTGTACTCTGAATGATGTCAAAACTCTTCATAAGTGTCTTCAACCACATAACCTCGTTTGTATCTTCAACCATACCTTTATATCCTTCTTTTGTAGATGACAAAGCAACTGTATGTTGCTTCTTAGAACACCAAGACATTAATTTATCTCCCACATAACATAGATATCCATATGTTGACCTCCTATCATCAGAGTTACTTGCCCAATCTGCATCATTATATATCTTGATTTTTGTATATGATGTGAATCCATAATACAAACCTTATTTGAGTGTACCCTTAATGTACCTTAGCACCCTTTGTCCTGTAATCCAATGTTCTTTCCTAGGACAATGCATGAATTGAGACAACACTCCAACTGCATATGACAAATTTGTTAAAAATAAACAAGTAAGCTCGTATATATTTTTGCAAAAAGGATTTTCTTCAAGTAGAAGGAAAATACAAAAATGAAAAATAGAAGCATTTACTTCAGCAAGTAGTGGAGGCCAAAAGAGAATCATTCAAATGAGAATCAAATCCAAAAATTGAACTGTAAGAGGAGTGGTTATCCAAAGTAGTGGAGAAATGATGGAGAAGAGCTCTCAAACTCGTCATGAGAGTTTTTGGTCACTTGGCTATAAACGATTCAAGGGAGGACACTCAAGAATAGAGGAAGAAGGCATGGAAGTCCCCTTGTATCTAGTTCATTTGGTTTGAGTCATTTCGTTCAGTTCACTCTCATAGAGTATGTCTGGCCACACACCCATTTCTGGGTAGTCTACTTGTGAGAGTCATATCTCTCAATATGTGTATCCTATTTTAGTGTTTAAACATTTGTTGGAAAGCTTATCTCAAGCACTTCCTCTATCTAGAAGAGTTTTATCAAATTCTTTATGCTCTGTGAGTTATTCAGGTTTTAGTGAAGTCTAGTTTTCAGCATAACTGAGTGGACAGGTAGCCTGTTGTGAATCAAAGAGTTGCTAACCCAAATCTACTACAAATTTGGTTTTTAATAGCTCATTTGAAAGCTATAGGTGTCTAGTTTGAGTGACCAAAGTTTCAAGTTCTTTTCTTTTTTCAATTGGTACCAGTTTTCATTTGAAGGTTTAGCTATTGGCAAGAGTCTTGATCCCGAGAAAGTCTTCTACACTTTCCGCTGCAAATAGGAGAGGAATTCTCCAACAATTGGTATCAGAGCATTGGATCTTGAAGAGGCAAAGCATTGGAACTGAAGTGAAGCAAAGGAGAAGCTACAAATAAGGAGGAGCTTCATAAAGTCAAGGAAGAGTGCCATAACATACTTGAGGTAAACTTCAATCTTAGAAGTTTTCAATGGCTGATTTAGGACAACAAGTTGAGAAGTTAGACAAAGAAAATTTTCACTCCTAAAGGTATAGAATGATAAATTACCTTAAAGGTAAAGGTTTATGGATTCTAGTTAGTGGAGACGATCCACAACCGGTGGACCTTGAAGATCCCAACATTACTCCGGCACAAAGGAGACAATTTGCTGATTGGGAAGAGAGGAATCGAAGGGTGATGTTCCTCATCTCACAAGTTATTTCTAACACTATGATTGGTCATGTGCAAAGCTTAGAAACAACCAAAGAAGTTTGGGAAGCATTGGAGAAGATGTATGCTACCTCAACAAGGTCTCGGAGGATGCAACTCAAGAACGAGATAAACAACATGAAGAAAAGCTCAAACCAAAGCATTAGTGAGTATACATTGACGATCAAGGAGCTTCGAGATCAGCTAGCTTCAGTTGGATGCAAGATAGAAGAGGAAGACATCGTCCAACAGCCCTCAATGGCTTGAGGAGTGAAAAAAAGAGGAAGCCCTTCATCACACACATTCTTTATAGAGATCCTCTCCCAACATTCGACGAGATTATACCAAATCTTGTGGCTGAAGAGGTTGCTCAACAAGGAGAAAGCAACAAAGGTAAGGACAGCCATAGTCAAATGTTATATGCAGGACGAGGTAGAGGAAGGAACTCAAGAGGAGGCTCGAGAGGAAGAGGAAGAAGGTACAACAACACAAATTTCAGCCAACACAACTCGGAGGACAACAAGGACAAATCAAATGACAACACACATAGAAGAGGTCGAGGAAGAAATAGAGGAAGAGGTCGAGGTTCATACAATCCTCAAAAAGGTATAACATGTTATCATTGTGGTAAACTAGGACATTATGCAAATGATTGTTGGCAAAAGAATGGAAGGCTGAATGGAGGCAACCAAAGGAGCCAAAATAACTATGCGAGTACATCAAGTGAAGGAGACAATCAAACCATGCTTGCCATGAAGCATGACTACAACAACTCGAGAAGTGATGATCAAAAATGGTTCATAGATTCAGGTTGCAGCAACCATATGACATGCCAAGGAGATTTATTCACAAAGCTACAAGCTCCAAGTGGAAAAGGATGTGTGGAGACCGGCGATGAAACTCAACACGCAATTGAGCATGTTGGAGATATCAAGCTTGGAGATAAGAAGGTATTGGCTGATGTTCTTCATGTTCCTACTATTGCAAAGAATTTGATTTCAGTAGGACAAATGGTAGAGAAAGGATATCATGTTATCTTCAATGAAAAAGGCTACTTTATAAAGAATCCAAAAGAAGGATTCAAGGTCATTGCCCAAGGAAGGAAAGAAGGTAGGATGTTCACCTTGGACATTCAACAACCACATGGAAAGGTGATGTATATTCAGTTTGGAAACAAGAGGATTGCTGAAATCGATTTGTGGCACAAAAGGTTTGGACATATCAACATTCCCAAGCTCAAGGACATGAGCAACCATGAAGTGGTAAGACGTCTTCCAAGATTCAATGATGCTGGACTACATGAGTTTTGTGAAGCATGCCAACTAGGAAAGCAAACTCGACAACCATTCAAGAAGAGAAACTATGTGGCAAGCAATGTCCTCGACTTGATACACACGGATGTATGGGGACCATCACAACAACCATCAGTGGCTGGTAATAGATATTTTGTTACTTTTATCGATGATCATTCAAGAAAAGTATGGATGTTTTGCATAAAACAAAAATCAGATGTGTTCTCCATGTTCAAGAGATTTAAAGTACAGGTAGAAAAGGAAACAGGATGCTACATAAAGACCTTGAGGTCCGATGGAGGAGGAGAATATTTCTCCAAAGAATTTTCAGATTTTCTTTATGAAAATGGCATCAAGAGACAATTTACATGTAGGTACACACCTCAACAAAATGGAATAGTTGAAAGGAAAAATTGACATATCACAGAAGTTGCAAGATGCATGCTCAACGAGATGAAGATGCCACTAAACTATTGGGCTGAAGCAACTAGTACGGCCGTTTATTTGATGAACAAGTGCACAATGGCTGGAGTGCATAAAATAACTCCCGAGGAGGTTTATTCCGGTAAGAAACCTGACCTTACACATCTCAAAGTTTTTGGATGTGTGTGTTATGTTCACATCCCTCAAGTACTAAGGACAAAGATGGAGGCAAAGTCCGAAAAATGTATTTTTATTGGATATTCATCGGAGCAAAAGGGATATAGGTGCTACAATCTGGTGACAAAGGAGCTACGAGTCTCACGAGATGTGGTATTTGATGATCTAAGACCATGGTTTGGAGACAGAGGGAAAGAGAAAATTCTTGAAGAAGATTGCGAAGATGATAGAGGTGTTGTCCAAGAAGAATTTCAGCAAACAAGCACTCAAATGTCAGGTCTAGAAGCTTCTACATCACTTGGAGAAAGCTTAACATGGAAGGGGAGGCTAATGAGTCATTCCTCATCACCAACATCAGCTTATGAAAGATCTAAAGCTGAAAGTGCTGCCCAAAATAGTGATTCAATGCAAGTGAAGAAGAGTATGAAGAGGTGATCACACCAAAGGTAAAGTTGAACCGGTTGAAGAAGCAATGTTCAAAAGGAAATTAAAGGAGGTCTTCAAGAGCATGGTATCCAATTGAAAGGCTGAGCTATGATAGTTTTTGCAAAGCATTTTGCATATATGACACAGGTGGTCAAAGACAAAGAACCGGATGCATATGAAGAAGCATGTACACAAAAAGAATGGCAAGAAGCTATGCAAGAAGAGATAAAAGCTCTCAAGGACAATCACACATGGGAGCTAGTTTCAAAGGCTGAAGGTATGAAGATTGTTCCAAATAAATGGGTGTTTAAAATAAAGAGAAATGCTGATGGTTCTCTAGCAAGGCATAAAGCTAGACTAGTAGCAAAAGGATTCAAGCAAACTCACGACATCGACTATGAAGAGACTTTCAGCCCGGTTGCAAAGATGGGAACAATTAGAACCTTGATTGCAGTGAGTGCAGCAAGGAGATGGCCATTATATCGACTTGATATAAAAAATGCTTTTCTCAATGGTGAACTTCAAGAAGAGGTATACATGAGTCAACCGATTGGATTTGAAGATAGAAAGCATCCAAATTTTGTTTGTAGATTGAAGAAAGCTTTGTATGGGCTGAAGCAAGCACCACGTGCTTGGAATTAAAGATTGGTCGAGTACCTCACAAGGTGTGGTTATAGTCCAAGTAATGTAGATCCCTCTCTGTACATGAAGAAAGAAGAAGGCAAGCAGGTATATATTTGCATTTATGTTGATGATCTCATCATAACAGGAAGTAATGTTACAAGAATACAAGAGATCAAAAGGAAACTCGGTAAGGAGTTTAAAATTTCAGATCTTGGTGAGCTGAGATACTTTTTAAGCATTGAGATAGTCTACGGGAAAGATGGCATTTACTTGATGCAAAGAAAGTACATGTTGGATGTTCTTTTCATATTTGGAATGAGTGAATGCAAACCACTCACTCAACCTATGGACACAAATGTGAAGCTATGCTCAAATGATGGAGAGAAGTTATATGATGTAACTACATATAGGAGTATTATAGGTTCATTAATCTATGCTACGATCACAATACCAGATCTGTGTTATATTGTTGGAGTTCTTTCTCAATTTATGCAAGCTCCAACAAGTGAACATTTAAATTCAGCCAAACGAGTGCTAAGATATGTGAAGCACACAGTCAATCATGCCTTGTTTTATAGATATGATGAAGAATTGCAGGTAAAGGGCTTCAGTGATGCTGATTGGGCTGGTTTGAAGGAAGATAGAAGATCCACTTCAGGTTATGTGTTCATGATAGGTAGCAAACCTATCACATGGAGCTCGAAGAAGCAACCTACTATTGCACTATCATCGATAGAAGCTGAATATAGAGGATTAGCCTTTGCAACTTGTGAAGCTATGTGGATTAAGAAGCTCTTGGCTGATCTTGATGTGCAGGTAGAGACCATTCCAATTTATGGTGACAACATGTCAAGCATTCACTTGACAAACAATCCAATGTTTCATGCACGAAGCAAGCACATAGAAGTGCATTATCATTATGTTCGAGAAAAAGTTTTGAGCAAGGATGTGGATATAAAGTTCATTGGAACTAATGACCAAGTTGCAGACATGTTTACAAAGTCCTTAGATGCTTCTAAGCTAAAGAGGTTCAAGGATGACATCAACTTGCAGGATATGGCTGAAGGTGCAAGCTCACATGTGAGCTTGAGGGGGAGTGTTAAAAATAAAGAAGCAAGCTCGTATATATTTTTGCAAAAAGGATTTTCTTCAAGTAGAAGGAACATACAAAAATGAAAAATAGAAGCATTTACTTCAGCAAGTAGTGGAGCCAAAAGAGGATCATTCAAAAGAGAATCAAATCCAAAAACTAAACTGTAAGAGGAGTGGTTATCCAAAGTAGTGGAGAAATGATGGAGAAGAGCTCTCAAACTCATCATGAGAGTTTTTGGTCACTTGGCTATAAAAGAGGCAAGGGAGGACACTCAAGAATAGAGGAAGAAGGCGTGGAAGTCCCCTTGTAGCTAGTTCATTTGGTTTGAGTCATTTCGTTTAGTTCACTCTCATAGAGTATGTCCAGCCGCACACCCATTTCTGGGTAGTCTACTTGTGAGAGTCATATCTCTCAATATATGTATCCAATTTTAGTGTTTAAACATTCGTTGGAAAGCTTATCTCTCAATATATGTATCCAATTTTAGTGTTTAAACATTCGTTGGAAAGCTTATCTCAAGTACTTCCTCTATCTAGAATAGTTTTACCAAATTCTTTATGCTCTGTGAGTTATTCAGGTTTTAGTGAAATCCAGTTTTCAGCCTAACTGAGTGGACAGGTAGCCTGTTTTGAATCGAAGAGTTGCCAACCCAAATCTAATCCAAATTGGGTGTTTGATAGCTCATTTGAAACCTATAGATGTCTAGTTTGAGTGACCAAAGTTTCAAGTTCATTGCTTTTTTCAGTTGGTACCAGTTTTCATTTGAAGGTTCAGTTGTTGGCAAGAGTCTTGATCCTGAGAAGGTCTTCTACACTTTCCGCTGTGAATCGGAGAGGAATTCTCCAACAAAATCAGGCCTAGTCAATGTAGCATAGATTAGACTACCAACCAAACTTTGATACAGCTTCATGTCCTTGAATTATTTTCCTCCATATCTGCTCAATTTATGATTCACCTCCATTGGAGTAGGTGCTACCCTACAATCTTCCATTTTTAAACTTGGTTGGCAAATTCTTCAAATACCTTTCTTGAGTCACATATACTCCATGTTGAGTATATGAAATCTCCATTCCCAAGAAATATGACAAGTCTCCCAAGTCACTGATCTTGAACTCTTTCTCCATTTGCTTCTTAAGACTTTGTATGCCCTTCTCATCTGTACCTGTAAGAATTATTTCATCAACATATATGAAAATGTAAATGAACCCATCATCACTTGCTTTAACAAGAAAGCTACTATCTGCCTTATACACTTGGAAACAAAGCTTTTTCAAGAACTTCACAAGTCTGTAATTCTATGCCCTTGGGGCCTACTTCAAACCATACAAAGCTCTCTTGAGCTTACATATATATTCTGGATAGCATTTATCCTTGAAACCTTTTGGTTGCTCCATGAAAACATCATCTGAAATGTAACCATTTAGAAAAGCATTCTTCACATCTAATTGGCATAGCTTCCATCCTTTACATGTAGCAATAGCTATGAGAGTCCTTATAGTTGTCATCTTTTCCACATAACTATTAGTCTCATCATAATCTATACCATATGTTTGAGCATACCCTTTCACAAAAAGTTTAGCTTTATACCTAGACACACTTCCATCTGCATACCTCTTTGTCTTGCAGACCCATTTGCATCCAATGATTTTTTTATTATTTGTTTTAGGAACCAAATCCCATGTCTCATTCCCCATCAATGCATCATACTCCTCCTGCATAGCTTTCTCCCAATTTTCCTTACCTTTTGCCTCATCATATGTAGAAGGATCTTCTTCTGCTTTCACCATATAAGCATAATCTTTAGTGGTCAAAAATGAATTATCATAGCTATACCTTATGGGTTGATTTTTTTCCTTGTTAACCTTCTAACTTCTCCACTCTTTGAAGTCTTTGGTTCTTCATATTCTAGATCAAACACTGGCAACTCTTCATTATCAATTTAAGCATCAACAATCTCTTCATCATCAAGAATTTGAATCCTTGATTTCCCCTTTCTTTGGGTCATGACTTCTTCATTACCTGCATGAATATTAGTTGTACCTGCATACCAAGTACCTTGCTCATCAAATGTAACATCCTTTGATACAAGGAATTGCTTTGTGGATGGACTCCACAATCTATAACCCATTTGCGTATCATCATAACCAATGAACACATACTTTTCAGCTTTAGGTTCCAATTTATGCCTTAATTGAGATGGTACATATGCATAAGCTAGACATCCAAAAACTTTGCAATGATCTAAGGTAGGTCTCTTACCCCACCATGCCTCATAAGGTGTCATACCATTCAAGGCCTTACATGGGAGTCTATTAACCAAATAAGTAGCTGTATTCACAGCCTCAACCCAAAAATAATTAGGGTAATTTTTCTCCTTCATCATGGACCTTGCAAACTCAACAAGAGTTGTATTTCTCCTTTCTGCTACATCATTTTGTTGAGGAGAGTACCTACAAGTAATTTCCCTTTTTATACCTACATTCCATAAGTAATCAGTGAACTCATTAGAGAAATACACTCCCCCTCCATCTGACCTTAGTCTCTTCAATTTTTGCCCTGTGATTCTCTCTGCATACACATGATAATGTTTAAATGTATTGAACACCTCTGATTTATCTTTGATCACATATATAGTGATCCACCTGGTAGCATCATCAACATAAATCACATAATATCTCAAACCATTAATGCTAAAGTCCTTTGATGGACCCCACGTATCTGTATGCACCAATTCAAGCTTCTCTAAATACATAAACCCTTTCTTACCATAAGTATTCTTGTGAGCTTTACCCAATTGACATGCTTCACACTCGTATGTCATGTGTTGACCTGCAATATTAGGCAATCCAAGCACTAAACCATTGTTAATCATATCCTTAATACCTCTTTCATTAAAATGTCCAAGCCTTTTGTACCAAAGATCTAACTCCGAGATCTTATGTTCTCCATAAATGAACAAGGCATGTCCAACATTGCCTTGAATCTTAAATGTGAAAAGCCTTCCTTCTTTCTTGCTTGAAACAATTTTTTTATACCCATGTCTAGGGTCTTCAACATAAACTCCATCATTAGTGAACCTTACTTCATATCCTTTCTCTACAATTTGCCCTACACTTATCAAATTCTTTGGAATTGTAGGGACATACAAAACCTTACTCAAAAGAGTGCTTCCATCCTTGGCCTTTACTGATCCAATGGACTTCACATTGTGCTTTGTGTTATCACCAGTTTGGACTATATGATTACTCACCTTATTCTCCAAATCATTCATCAAAGCTATGTTGTCACTCAGGTGATTGTTGCACCCTGAGTCAATGTACAACACTCTTTGATCTTCACTTTGTCTTTCACAAGTTGCATTCATAATTAAAGTTGAATCCTCTTTCTTATCTGAAGCATAATTTTAGTAGGTATTATTGTAAGATTGACTTTGAAATCTTCTTCCTGCATTTCTTCCAAAGAAACCTCTATTACCTCTACCTCTGAAATTACCTCTCTGATTTTTGCCACCTCTTCCTCTTGAATTAAAGTTTTGATTATATCCTCCACCATTCTGATTATCATGAGCTAAGTTATTAGTCTTACCACAAATCTAGCAAGCTTTGACACCATCTTTATTGCTCCCACCTCTTCCTCTTCCTTTGCCACCTCATCTTCCTCTTAGAAAGTTGTCTTGACTCATAGTGCCTTCATCTTCATTCAATTGTTGCTTGCCTTTGTTAATCTTCTTCTTGTCCTTTGAATACATTGCTTGACCTTTACTTTTATCAACATCACCTTTGACATCCTACTCAAAGGTTAGCAAATGTCCTAGCAATTCATTCAAATCAGGAGTGAAATGATCTAGTGACAATTCAGTGGATAGAATGAATGGCTTCCACTTATCATCTCCTCTCAAACCTGTGAGAGTTTGTCTTACCAATTTGTCCTCTTCAATGTCTTCATCATCTGCTCCTAATGCATCTGCAATATCCTTCATCCTTGCTACATAATCAGAAATAGATTGAGAATCCTTCTTCTTGAATGTGGTGAACTATGCCCATAAAGATGCCTTCCTTGACTATGTAGTGTTTTGGAAATGCTCCTCCAAAGCATTCCATATGTCATTTGCACTTTCGAGTCCTCTAATATGAGGTAGTAAGTACTCATTGACTCCCATGTAGATAATGCTCCTTGCTTGAGCATCCTTCTTCATCCATGTCTTCAAATCTGAGAGTTCTTCCCTAGTTGGAACACTAGGATCCCTAAATTCTAGTTGTTCTTCTTCATTTGTGATATATCCTACCAGATCTTTGCTCATAAGATGAGCTTCCATCCTCATTGACCAAGCAAGATAGTTTTGTCTATCCAATTTCTCTATCTACACAGAATCTCCCATCCGTTCTTCACATGTGCAATATATTCTTCAGTTTTGTGAATAATGAATGTACCTTTAATTCAAATATAGTTCTTTTTTATCTTCTTGCAAGCTTCCAGGCCTCCTTCTCTAGTTTTCACTTCAAACTTTCACCTTTTGAATCTCCAAAGATTGATTTTTGTATATCTGCAATAGTTGAGGTCCTTCTTTTCTTCAAATTTGATTATTCCTACTCTGATACCACTGACGGATATGATTAATCTCCAAAAGAACAATTATCCTTGATGTTAGAACACCTCTATATCAAGAATAACTCATAAACTCAACCAATTTTGGAAAACTAATGCCAAATTATCAAGACTTGAGTTAACTGTGAAGAAACTCATTACACAGAAAAGTCTGCTACACTTAATCCACTCATTGACTAACCAAGTGTGTAAAGTTTTCAATGACACTTTATATAAGGTGTTGCCTAATATCTTTGCACATTCTCCAAGTTAAAGCTCTCCAAAAGAATCAGTAGATCTTGAGATTTCCTCCAAACAATGTACCTAAGTTTGAAATTGTTCTTCTGTGTAGTCGACTTTGACACCTGCAACTTCTAATGCATGGTTCTCCCAAAGTAGACCCCATTTATTCAAATGCTTTTAGCCACAAGTAGCTTAAAGAATGAGTGCTTACTTCCTCAAAACTTTACACTGTGGAGGGAGATTTGATCAAAACATTGACCATCAAATTTGCACTTGTACCTATCTTCACTTATTCTCTTTACACATGTAAATGTTACTACTCAAAATTCTCTTAGCCTGATTACTATTGGGCTCTCAAAACTTGTACAAAGGTCAGTCAACTATAGAATTAAACTTGTACAAAAGCATTCCTCAAGAAGATAAACACAAAAGGAGCATTGAGCAAAAGATCGAGGCGCAACTTTCTTCTATTTAGAGAAAATATACATCTGATAGATAATTCATATTCTTCTCACTTTCTAAAGTCTCTAATGACTTCTAAAACTTGTCACTCATCATCCCTCATTACGTCTATATTCAAGTATATATAGACATTTACATCTAGACTCATCATAGATACAAAGGTTTTCATGAACTAATTACAAGAATAATATACATGTATATACAAGTTTCCATCTTCTGATCACATACTCAACTTCAAGCCTCATATGGTGATCTTTGCTTTACTTGTTGACTTCAAACTTTTTCCTGATCATCAATTGATGACTGTCCTGCACCAACAGTTCACACCCTTGGTATCATGAGCCCTGGTTCTCAACCTGAGTATCTTGAACATGGTTCTTACCTATGCTATCTATCTCGGACCCTCAATCTAGTGCTTCCATTGGAAAGTTTGTTCTGAGAGCTTTCCAACCTACCTTATATGTCTAACTCTGACCTATGGATTTGGAGATATACTTTAATCTTTATTGGACTTACTTCTCAAAGTGATGTGCACTACTTTTTATACCATTTTAGATACAAAGTGCCCAAACACCTTTTCTAGATGCCATTGGGTGCCCGTGAGCCTTGTGGAATCTACCCAACTTTCCCAAGCCTACTTCATAGGCTTTGATACCCATCGTTGTATCCAAGTGGAATTGAACTCATGACTATCGGCTAGGAGTATGATGGGCTAACCACTTGCCCCAAAAGCTATGGTTGAGGATTACTTCCTAATCCTACATCTTAGGGTGTGGTTTAACCATCTCTTGCCTATCGTTTCTTGTGTCTAAGAAAGTGGTTCTCCTCTTATTTCTGGTGGCAAGTACTCTCCTTAGTGCGTTCCTCCTCTCCTCCAAGATGAGATATTCCTCTTGTCTCAATGGACTTCTCCTCTTCTCCTAGATGTGATACCCCTCTTTTGAGTGGATTCTTCCACCTATCAGTGTAACAACTTTTTCCCTTCTTACCTTCTCCTCTCCTCTCCTTCCACAGTGACTTTCTATCATATTCTCTCTTATAAGGACGAATATCTCACTTCTCCCTCCCTTCAATGATGACTCCCCTTCTCTCTCCCAATATGATTATCATTCATCCTCCATATGTATGTTAAGTCCTCTCTAAGATAGAGAGGCTATTGTGACAAGCAACCTATAGAAGGGAGGCTTGATCCATAGCAACTACCTCTTCTTCACCAACATCTTCTAGGCGATAGGATAGTCCAACAAGACGAGTGACTCCATGTGCCCATTGGGTAATCTCATGAAAACTAGGAAAACAACATGTGATCTTGGGTGAGTTGTGCCTTCTGGGAAAGTCTAAGGCCATCTTAGGTGAGTTGGTGTATGTGGCCAAGCCCACCTTATATAGGTGCTCAAGGGAGGTCATCAAGGGTGGTCACGAACTCATGATGTCATGGACAATGTCAGCAATCTAAACAGGACTCCTGGATGTCAAAATCCAATAAGCACACAATCGATCTTATGGTTTTGGCACGTCTTGCACACAATGGAAGCATTAGTTTCTATAGTCACATGGAATCTAAGGTTCATGATGGTTTCTTTTGTCCATGATATCACCTCCCTCTCAAGCAATGAGTTCCACGAGGAGTGGTCATGTTCTCTAGTCTCGACTTCATTGGATTTTTTTAATGAAAATTCTAGAATCTTGATTGGTGCTCTCTAAAGGTTTCCTGCAGGTTCTTAAGTACAATCGCTGATGTCATATCCTTTCCAATGAACAAGGTACTCCAATCTTCTCACATGTTCGACTTTGAATTCTTCATGATCATCAATCTTGATAGGTGGTGAAGGACTAGGTTCCTCCCCCCTTAATGGTGAAATCTGATATGGTTCCAACATGGACACATGGAAAACTAGATGTAGTTTCACGTTAATTGGTAATTGGAGCTTGAAAGTGACTGGATTAATCTCGGCCAAGATGGTAAACAGTCCAAATCTTTGACAGTCTAGCTTTGCACAAGGTCCTGAAGTTTGTCTAAGCAACCACACTTTATCCCCAATTTAATAGGATGGATTTGAACACGATGTTGATCTGCATTATACTTATATTGTTCTTGATCTCTATGGATCTCTTCCTTAAGTTCTTTGTGAATATCCATGAGGTATTGGGTCTTATCTCTGGCAACTAGATTGTTGACATGATTTGAAAGTTATATATCCATCCTTGGTTATTGTCCATAATTCATAAAGAAAGGAGTTTACCTGGTAGATATATGAACATTGTTGTTATAGGAAAATTCTACAAAGGGTAAAAGCTCAAACCAGTCATTTTGATGATACTTGATGGTGCAATGGAGACACTGTTCTAGGACTTGATTCACCCATTCTATTTTTCCATCAATATTTGGATGATTGGTTGAAGACAGTTTAACTTGAACACCAAGGAGCTTGCAAAGACTATTCCAGAAGCTGGATATGAACTATGGACCTCGATCACTGACAATATCTTCAGGTGATCCATGAATCCTAAAGATGTATCTGAGAAAAATTCTAGTTGTGGCTACACATGTGATTGCCTTGATAGTTGGAATGAAGTGCACCATCTTTGTAAGTTTATCAACTATAACAAGAATGGCATCATACTTATCTGACCTTGGTAGATATGTGATGAAATCCATAGATAATGAAGCCCTTGACCTTTGTGGAATAGTTAAATGCTACAAGATACCATGAAGTTTATATCACCGTACCTTAGATCTATTGTAACTATGATAGGATTAGCTATATTCTTTGACTTCCTTCCACATTTAAGGCCATAAAAATCCCTTGATATGAGTTCTATTGTTTGATTCACCCCAAAATGTCATGTTGCAAGGTTCTCATGACATTGTTGAAGTACTTGGATCTTGGGAGGATTTCGTGGAGGGACATACAATAGGTTCTTTTCGAATAGTAATCTATCCTTTTCTTGAAACACGTTTACTTCTTGAACTTTTTCTTATTGAGTTTTTTGCTTGACATTATAAAATAATTCATCATGTGGTAGAGTCTCACAAATCAAATGACTCAAGGTTGAATCCTCATGATGGCTTGATGACATAGCTATTAATTGGAGATATTAAGGTTTGAATAATACACTCTTGTTCATCAAAGGCCTCTTCACCTTTCTTTGGTGCAAGGTATGATCTTCTTGACAAGGCATATGACAGACATTGTTAGCGTCTTAGGCAGTATGGGATGAAAAAGTCGAACCTAAATAAAAAGTTACTCCATCGAGAGGGGAGAATTTCCTTGAATGATATGCAAAATGGATGTACGTATCCATCATCTCCATGTTGGGATAGAATGGCCCCTATGGTGAAGTTTGATGCATCTATCTCTAGGAAGAAAGACTTGGTGGAATCAAGATGAACTAGAATTGGAGCAGTGATGAATGCTAATTTCAAGGTTTGAAAGGCTTTTTTTGCTTCTTCAGTCCATGAGAATTTGCATTTCCTATAAGCTTTGTAAGAGGTGTCACTATCTTGGAGTAATCTATCCTATAAAAATTGGCAAACCCTAAGAAACATTGTACATCTCGAACACATGAAGGTGGCTGCCAATCAAGGATTTTCTCGATCTTCTTAAGGTCCATAAAGATTCCTTTCTCTGAGACAATGTACCCTAAAAACTCCGCTTTTGTTCAATGGAAAGAGCACTTCTCCAATTTAGCATATAAACCTTTTTCTCTTAACTTCTCTAGAACTATCTTTATATGGTATCCAAGATCCTCTAAATTTTTGGAGAATATCAAGATATCATCAAGGTATATTACCACAAAATCATCTATCAAAAGATATCAATCATCATATTATGAAAGACTGATGGAACATTCGTAAGATTGAATGGCATATCTACGTATTCAAAATGCTCGTACCTTATTCAAAATGTTGTCTTCCATTTGTCTCCTTCTGTGATCCAAATAAGATTATAACCTCCTCAAAGTTCAATCTTCGTGAAGAAATTTGATTTTCCAAGTCGTTCCAAGAGTTTTGATATAAGTGGTAGAGGATATCTATTTTCAATAGTGACTTTATTCAGTCCAAGTTAGTCTACACACATTCGGAAAGGTTCCTACATATGTCAGATTCTTTTGGATATCTCGACGAGTGATTTCATTCTTTTCCCAATTAATATCTAGATTATGTTTATTTAGCCAAGGTACCCCAATGATAACAAGATTCGACTCGATATTATGTTGAAACATATGAGGGAATCATGATCACCAAGGTATAATCTTAATGATGTGGCTTTCATGGTAATATTCCCACATGCTAGAGGTTGTCCATATACTTCTTCAATTACTATTGGTTTGTTCTTTTGAAGTACCTAAATCCTGTGTTTCTTAACCAATCCTTCATCGACGAAACATGAGGAGGCTCTTGAATCTACAAGGGTTGTAAGGGAAAGGGTCTTATTGGGCATGATTAACTTGGTAGGGTTAAGACATGTTTTTATGGGTGTTGTTGGAATTATAAGAATCTTTCTTATATCAAGGGCCAGTTTAACATCTCATGTATCATCTCTAGTTGAGTTATCCATACCTATGAGTATGAGGTTGTCAGACTTCTTGTATTGGCTAAATATTCTTGTATTATTTTCCCTACGTGGGTGTTCTTGTAATCAAAAGTATAACTCTGAAATCTTGTCTAGTCTAGTGAGAGGGAACAATCTAGTGCTCCTCACATTTTGGCAAGTCTAGCTTCTATCTAAGACCAGGCATCAAGGAAAACACAGCTGAACACATTGTGCCATCGATTTAGAGTCTCCAACAACAAGTCAAAGGCTAACTCATCGGTAGACACAAGTCGAGATAGGACATCACGTGAAAATAGGTGCCCTCCATGAATTACAAGAATGAATCAGAAATCTTCAAGCAAATCAAGGAGACATTCAAGTGAATCACCACCTTAGTTCATCTTTCATGAGGGAGCCCAAGATTTGCATGCCAGAAAAGTTTGATGGTGATCGCATAAAGTTCCATGGGTTCTTGCAACAAGTCAAACTGCACATATGTATGCAGCGATGGGTTCCTACATACGTATGCAGCGATGGGTTCCTACATACGTATGCAGCATGATAGATACCTTGATGACGCATCCAAGGTTGGTTTTATTGGAACCCTTCTCTGTGGTCAAACATTATCATAGTTCATCCCAATCTTGGAGAAGGATATGGAAGTGCTTCATGACTATGAGGGGTTTCTTTGAGAGCTTCAATGCCACGTTTGGAGGTGCAGACATAAGTTGAGTAGTAGAAACAAAACTGCAGAAGCTATGTTAAGGTAATCACCTTGCCTCTACCTATGCATCAGAATTTAGGCAATTGATATGTGATCTTCCTTGGCATGAGGATTATTTCATAAGCCAATTTAGACGGGGTTTAAGAGATGATGTGAAAGACATGCTCACGATGCAGAGGTTAAGACATTGAATGAATACATCATCGAGGCCATTCAATGTGATAATCCCCTTTTTGAAAGGAAACAAGAAAAACAAGTAGAAGGAAGGTTTCGTCAATGGAAACCCTTCCAACCCACTCCTAGAGAAGAGCCTATGTGTGAACCTATGCAGATAGACATAACTAGGTTCCACCCTCTAACCCCACAAGAGAAACAAAGAAGGAGAGAGAACAAGCAATGCCTGTATTGTGGAAACCTTAGCCATATTGTAGTTAATTGTCCCAATAAGAGAACAAACTCAAAAGCCACAATCACCCTTGTAGATCAGGGAAACGAGGAATTCCAATTGTAAAGGACATCCCACAACCCGAGATTCTAGTTATGAAGCAAAATATCTAGATTACAAAGACTCCCTTCAAGCAGATGAACTAGATACAAGAAATAACTGGAAAGGATCTTGTACTATGAGATTACAATAGGACAAGACAGGATGTGCAAGATACTACATTAGATAAGCAGTCGAACCAGTCATAAGTCTCCAATATTCTAGTTTTTACTTGTCCTTACACATGAATGAGCTTCATCCCTTTCATTTACTCTACGAATTGCTTCAGCAATTTCTGATCATAACAGTGGGCAAAGTCCTGGAGCTTTCAAGCTGAAGCAATTTCTGATCATAGCAGTGGGCACAATCCTGGAGCTTTCAAGGTTTTATGAGTTGCTCCTGAATTTGATAGAAATTACTGATTACCTTGGATGAACCTTCAAGTGGAGTTTACACACTCACCAGACAAAATACACTCTGGAATGAGATCAAGCTCCCCTAACCTAAGAACGTGATTCATTCAAGTGACTGTGCATATGATCAATGTCAAAGAGATGACATGATCAATAAATAGATTAATGATTGTTCATGCCTTATGTACCCACTCTTATTAAACTAATGTGAATGCATCCTTTGAGGCATCCTTAAGAAAACTATGTGAACCCTTTCTTGCAACACTATCACTTGTATCATAGTGAAAGCTGAATGTTTTGCTCACAACATCACTTTTTTCTCGATGAAATGTCCTGGAGTCTCTTGCTTTCATCAGCTGACGTCTTTGTGAGTGGACACAACCACAAAGAAAGAAGGATTAGGTATAGTCTATGCAATCAAGAAATTTAGACATTATGTTGTGAAAAATAATTTTACATTTTTTTATTCAACATTGCATGTTCTACAAATTTTTGTTTACTTCATCGATAAGTTGTTATGAAACATTCTAGAAAATCCTTGGCTATCATCCAACTACTAAAAATAGAGAGCCTTGCCACATGACACCTAAGTGTTGGAAGTAAGGGTCTAAGGACTCTGTACGTCCAGTTGCAAACTTGCACAGCTTAGCTCAAAGCATATTTTTTATATATCCAATGGAACACTAATCCCAAGATATAGGCATATTTATAGGTTACTCGATCCTTGGGTCATTCTATCCAATTTGAGAGGTTTCACACAACAATCTACAACAAAAGTGCCCATAAAGACTCATCCAATGCAACCTAACTCCAAAGTTTCAAATATAATTGAGGGGTATGACACAAATCTTTTGAGCATCCCCTCCCTCCTTGCATGGAGCTTTGCATGCTTTCTTGTTTCTCTACATTCTCTTTCCTCAATGCCTTCAAATACCAAGATGAATTAAAGCAAGACCCGAATTTACTCCAAAATGGAAGAGCAACTATAACCTCATGGTAGTCAACCACAAGACTACATGGCCATCTGCTCAAGGTTGTATAGCAAGATTTTTGCAACATCATCGGCAATGTGTTGCCAACAAGTTGGCAAAATTGTAATGATTGGGTGAGATGCTGCTTTTTTTGAAGAAGAAGAAGAAGAAGAAGAAAAGGGGGAAAAGGGGGGAGGGGGGTAGTGGGGGAGGAAGAGGGGAAACCCTCACAAGTGTGTTAGGTGAGATATGATGAAACACACCATAGAATGCATATTTACTGACTACATACTATATACAATTGTCAATAATCAAAATTAAGGACTTAAACATCAAAGGTTCAACTTCAATCCATTCTCTAGAATGACTTAGTCCAGACTCCAAACATCATCCTTTACATTCTTACAACTTACATGGGAACACATATAACACAAGAGTCAAATATGAAATAAGATAACATCAAACTGTAAACAATGAGCATGAACCATGATTCCAAAATTCCCACATAACTATTTAACATCACAGCCATACCACATCAATTCAAATTTCATTCTTATTTTGATCATCAAAGTTTCAAACAAGAACTATCTTACTGCCTTTGTGTTCACAACTTCACAGCCCCAAACAATATTATGATGTAACGTCATTGCAACATGTTCAAACTGAAACTTCAATCATCAATGACAAGTGATGACTTGACAAGTGAGGCAAATTTTTCTTGTCTTCATCACAGCCTGTTGCATACAATGCAACATTGCAATATTCTATTATGAACATTTGCAAACACAAAGCAATGCATTAGGATGCAACACTGAATCAACTGCATTACGCATGGTATCGATAAAATACTGTTAGTCTGTTACATCTCCACTAATGTCATCAGTGCCCAACAGTGAGTATAGAATTAAGAATGACTACATGCTCACACACATCACAAGCATGAACTCATAAGAATCATCACATACTGAGATTTTATCATTTTAAGAAGTGATGGGCAAACTCAGCCATGCTGCAGTCTAGCACAAGAAGAAGTCAAACTGAGGAACAATAAAACAAAAGCATAGTTCATAGGGTCTCTTCCCTCGATCTTACCTTCCTAGACAAGCCCCAAATGCACCTATGATTCAGCAAGATAAATTTTAACTTTTATTGCAAAAAATTAGTGTTTTCATGTTAAAAATGGCATATACCACAAGAACAGTACGGGAGAGGTTGGAGTAACAAAAGTTCCAGACTTTACGGCTGCATAAGAGTTGAAAAATTGGAAACTTGGTCAAAACAGAGCTGACAAGTTTGTTGTCCACAATTTTTGCATTGTAAATCACAATAGCTTGCATTAAGTACTCTACCACTTAATTCAAGTACATAATTCAAGTGTAGAGCTTAATATGCACTTTCCAGTGGATATGGTCTGCAGGAGAAGAGTAGGGATGGGAATAGACATCTTTGAAGAGAATTCCCATCACAAGACTCTCCAAATTGTTGAATTGTGGTTGCAGGAAGCAAACGACTCTCAATTGCAGTAACTTTATCCCAAGAAACCATCACACAGCTTTGTTATCAGTTGTAACAGGATGTCGAGAGTGATTCACAACCTGTTTGTGCCGTTGTCAACATGAAAACACTAATTTTCTGCAACGAAAGTCAAAAACTATGTTGCTAGAATTTCTGCCAGGGGAAATTCAGATTATGAACGAATTCTTGAATAAATCAAATTTGTAACATATTCATCTTAGGGCTCTTAGAGTCTATCCTACCATTTTGGCCAAGTATTTTTTGCAAATTTTTGCAAAAACACAAGAATCTTTTGAAACTACAACTTGCTGACAATTATTTTCAGAAATTAAACATAGTAATATTTTCGAATTCAGAGGTTGGATGGCTTTTTGACTCTTCCAGCATGAAAAATCTCCCCAGGATTAAGAGTTTTGAGAATTTAAGGCTTGACTTGTGGAAGGGTAAGATGCAAGACATTCTACTCTTGAAGGATTGTGATGATGCTTCAGAGAAAATCAAACCTACTAGTCTGATTCACACAACATGGTTGAACTTGAATAAAAAAGACCACTGCTTAAGTGAAAATGATGGTGTAGAAGAAGGGCCTCACAAAAGCTTATGATCTATGGGAAATTTTGATGGTCACTTATGAGCAATTCACTAGTGAAACAATGGTCACTTTGCCCAATATAAATGAATACACATCTTAGAGCTCTGAGAGTACCTAGGCATTGCTCATGAGCCACTTTTTCATCGAGCCATTTTTCACTGCACCTTGCCAATACCAACCTCGGAAGCACATCATTGACATACCAATATCAAGCATGTGGTTTGATTATTGCTCATGTCATATTAACCCACTCTTATTGAAAACAAATGCAAAGATCCCCGGAGAAGAATCAATTTCTAAAGTTAATCACTTATTCACCCAAAAAAGGGTTTTGAGCAAATTAATAGATATGGATGATGAGGTTCTTACTTCCTGGCATGGACTTCTAGGATAGGATCGTTTATGTTCACCTACAAACTGCAGACATCACTGGAGTATTATTTGTGGAAGGAAAGCAAGGTCAAACTATGATCAAGAGTCTGGCCAACAGTCAGCAGCTGGACAAAAGCAATGGCAATAAAGTGGAGCTACGAAACTGGCCCACATCGATCGAAATCAAGGGGAGAGTGAGGTCAGATGCTTCGGAAAATCATGGAAGAATTGTGATTATCCCGAACTCAAGCAGTCATGATCATCACATATACTGTTGATTAAGGAGAACGCATAGCAGCAACAATTTCTCTGAAAGAGGCTGCCAATGAATATAATTGAGGAGAGACAGTTGGATATTCTGAAACTATTTTAAGTTATGAGCTTTACTTGTTTCAAGGGGGTGGAAGCTCCTTGAAATTACTTATTAAGCATGGATATCTGAATGCTTATCAGTCTCCCCTAATGAATCTGGTTAGGTTTTGTGATCTGCCACCAAAGTTTTGCCCCTCCTACAAATGTATCTTACAAAATCAACTGATAGTTGTTCAATTTTTCATCAAGACACTTCCGTGAAGAGCTGCCGCTTCTTGGAGTCTTCTTAGTGATCTTGGGCTTAGGGGAGTTCTCTGAATATTTCTTCAACTTTTAAAGCTTTTATGAGTAAATTTTTGCACAAACTCTCTTTATTTTCCATCAATTGGTATCAGAAATTGGTCTGCTTCGGCTTATTCTCATCTACATTCAAGAATAGTGGACTTCATCACAAAGAATTAAAATATTCTTCAAAATTATCACAATTAACAAGTGCAAAGAGTGTTCAGCTGTTGTAATTTTACCTGGAGCAGGAAAAAACTTGGTATCCTTTGATTTCTTCATCAAGTTCATAAAATCTATTGATCTTCCATAAGAACTACCATAAATCAACTAAATCAGCCACAGTCACCTCTACTCCAC
>CM035440.1:51579501-51662001 GCA_020310875.1 Ceratopteris richardii
AAGATGGCCTTAGGCTTAGCATCAAATGCAGGTAATCCGGAGTCCTTCAATTGTGAGAGGGTGTTGCATACCCACTAGCTTACATAAGATGCACTTGATTTACAAGCATGGTATTTTCATAGGTGGCCTTCAGCTTCTCCCATACCTCAAAAGCACAATTAAGGACCTTCAAAGCGACTATAATTTAATATGATATACGTGATGGTCGTTTTGTTTAGGTTTGTCTAATTTGCTTATGTCATATCTTGATATACGTGATGGCCTTTTCGTTTAAGTTTGTCCATGTTGCTTATGTCATATCTTCAAGCTTGATATGATAGCCTTTTTGTTTAGGTTTGTCCATGTTCCTTCTGTCATATCTTCAGGCTTAACTTCCTCATGGCCCCTTCGCAATCTTTCCAAAAATCAAAGTCTCTACCCTCAAACCTCTTATCTCAAACAAGTTTTTGACATCAAAGGAGACAGAAGTCATATTTGCACATTGAGAGCTTCAAAAATTTCCTCGAAAAAGATAAAATTGACCTACATTCCTCTATGCAATCATATGACGAGACTATAGCTAAGAAATTAAGCCCAAAAGCTGCTCAAAAATTAGAAAACCAATTTCTAAAGTTTTTTGCATGAAATTTCTAAACTTAAAGCAAGTTGTAATTGCATCAAAAACAACGAATTTGTTATTTTTCAACCACAAAAGATATACATAGAGTCAAAACAAAGTCAGTGGATGCTTGTTTTCACAAAAATCCCAATTTTTTAAACAATATGACATGTAAAATCAGAGACATGACCTTTTGTAATAAGCTTCCAGCAAGTATGTATTTCCACATTCCTTATACATAAACTCTAACTTGAAATGAGAGAAAGTCTCCGCAACAAAGGACTTGTAAGTGAAAATTAAGCCATGTGGGTGCTATAAATGACATGTGGGAATAAAGGAAGCACAATACAAGAGGTTCTCCATGATGAAACCCTATGAAAAACTCAAACTTTGTGCCAGCTTTGCAATGGGCCAAAGTAATCCTCCAAAAGAAACACTTTTATCATGAAAAATGAAGTTCTTGCGCAATGAAATTCTCCAAAATGCAAGAAAATGCTTTCAATTTAGCATAAGCTCAAGTAGAAAAGCATTTGAAACAGCTTTATCACGATGGATCAGCTCAATGCTATGATACCGGCTCAAAGAGGCTGCAGAGAGCTATGTGGTGGTGTGCTCGGTTGCTCCAAGTCACGATGGATCAGCTCATTGCTATGATACCGGTTCAGAGAGGCTGTAAAGAGCTATGTGGTGGTGTGCTCGGTTGCTCCAAACACCGCGGAAGCGGGTTGCTACGTGAGGAGAAAGAAAAAAGCGAGAAAAAACTACGCAAAAATTTGGAGAAGAAGATGAAGAAGTTTAAGTTGAACTTGAAGAAGTCCCATTCAAATTATGAGAGTTTTGGGACCAAGTCTTTTTGAAAACTGACTTTTAGGTCATTTGAGCATGTTCACACATGGCCAATGACCAAAAGTCATAAAAATAATGTAAATGTCTATAACTCCCCAATTTGGAGTCCAAAAAATATAACAAAAATATATGCTTGGAAAGCTCTCAGAGAGAACTATCATAGAAGGGTCAAAGATATATAAAAACCTTTATCCCCAACATTTAGTGCTACTACACATACTCATTAAATGCAAAATATCAATACTCAAGGCTCTACCTACAAAATGTATGAGAGAGCGTCTACAAGGTATCATGTGAGTGAAGATGTGCAAAAACAAGTAAGTTAGCTGTTAAAAATAAGTAATAAAGCAAACCCTAATCTGAAGTTAGATCTTCTTTGATGTAGAGCTGCAACAAGTGTCACTTCTTGCGATGAAGTATTGCGTAAAAAACCTGATACAAAAACAGCACATGACAAGAAACCCTGATGTAGATGCCACAACTCTTCAAAATCAGCATACACAATTAGATGCATGAAGAAGATGCAAGGGTAGGCTGCCAAAACTCCTGCATGTCTGCATATTCTCCTCCAAGAGTCCTCTTAACTTTTGACCCTAGAGCTTGTGCTCAAGTAGCTTCGAGGATTGATGCTTCAATGAGGCCCCAAAACTTTCTCTTCATATAGCGGTTAGATTCCCCACAAAAATCCTACAAAAAACTCTCCTTAAAAGCAAAAATCAAAAAGCCAAATCGTGAATTTTTTCTTCTTGCATGCGTGGAGGGTTGTTTGGAAGCTGAATAGCTTTTGGAGCTCAAAATCTGATCGCCTAACTTTATGCTTCTCATAAGTGTGCTTTTTATCACTTTACTTTGGACCAATCAAAAATTATATATCAAAAAGCTAAATCGTGAATTTTTTCTTACTCTCCTGCAAAAATCAAAAAGCTAAATCGTGAATATTTTCTTCTTGCATGCGTGGAGGGTTGTTTGGAAGCTGAATAGCTTTTGGAGCTCAAAATCTGATCGCCTAACTTTATGCTTCTCATAAGTGTGCTTTTTATCAATTTAATTTAGACCAATCAAAAATTATATATCAAAAAGCTAAATCGTGAATTTTTTCTTACTCTCCTGCAAAAATCAAAAAGCTAAATCGTGAATTTTTTCTTCTTGCATGCGTGGAGGGTTGTTTGGAAGCTGAATAGCTTTTGGAGCTCAAAATCTGATCGCCTAACTTTATGCTTCTCATAAGTGTGCTTTTTATCAATTTAATTTGGACCAATCAAAAATTATATACGAAGAGCACTTACAAAGCAGAAATTAGGGTTTTAATTTTGGTTGCCTTTCTAATGCAAGATGGTCAAGTGTTATATATCATTATAAAGCTCTCAAGGATTACTTTCCAATGAGCCTGACCATCTTTGACCAAATTTTCACTAAGAACCAAAATAAAGGTTGCTGTATTTTGGCCATTATTAGGGCATTTTGACATTATTTTCCAACAAAAGGCAACCCTATCCTCTTCTTCACTTGAAGATGCAGCCTCTGTCAGTCATTTCTTAGAAAGCCATGAAATAAGGCATTCGGCAATATAAAAACAGTAGTGCCTGTACTTCTTCTTCTCAACACAATTCACCCACATAAATCTTACTGAGAACACATTATTTCTACAAGAAAAAAATCCAGAATTCATCATTCTATCCTCTCACCAAAAATTACTGCCAGAGAAGATTATATAAATAAATAAATTGCTAAAGATTACTAAAATGGGACAAACCACCAATAAATAAAACTGAAATGAACATACTTGCAGCACCACATATTACACTTCAAAAAATATAGATATAGACATGGAACTGGAGGATGCTATGAAGCAAATCGCAAAGGACAATGATATGTGTCCATTATTCAAATCTGATTGTCTACTTCTTAAATCACATGTTAGAGATCGAATTTTTATATAGGATGTTATAAACCTCTATGTAACATGTCATGTGTGGACAGTACAGCTTGACATGTAACAGACAGACAGCCATTCGTCAACAATACATCAAATCTGATCACATCTTCATACAAGTCATATGTGTTCAAGGAGACTGAGATTCACCAGAACTTCCACCGGTTTGCTCTCTTTTTATGTTTTGGATCATCAGTTTCAGGAACCGTGGAGGAGGTTTCAGTAGGAACAGGATCCTCTAACTCTTCCTCCTCCTCATCTGGGTCCAAAACAGCTGCATCTTTGGCCCATTCCAGAACCTTGTCTACTTCAGAATCAGAGATTTCCTCATCTGAAGAACTATGGAGACTCCTCGTGTCATCCCTGCACCTTTGCGGTAAGCTCACCTTTTCGAGACTTATCTGGTCTCTCATCGACTGCAAAAGTTTCTCGATCTCTGATGCATCAGAATTGCGCTCTGGACTGACTGGTACGGCTTGAGATGAGGGATTCAACGAAGCCTTCAAAACATCGAGGCGTGAGGCAAGATTGGGATCTCTGAAGGTCACTTCTTCCTTTCTAGTATGCGATTGCCCTCCCTCCTTTCTAGAATGCGACTGCCCTCCCTTTTCAGCATGTGATTGTCCCCCTTCTTTTTCAGTATGCGATCGCCCTCCCGATTTCAAACGCTCGAATCTCTCCAATAAACTGGAGTCCAAACATGAACGTGCCGGTGCGGAGAGCCGCAACACAGCCTCATCGTTAAACTGCTCTAAAAGTTCTCTAACCTTCGCGTCCTCCTCGTCTGCCATTTCTAGACTGCACTGGACTCGTCATGCTCAGACGTTTTTCATTAAGTGCTTGTTTTACAAACCAGAAAATCTGTTTTTGTTTTTTTAAGAAACAATCATGTCGAAAAATGTCGAGGGGCAATGGCCTACACCAGAAACTTGCTCGAGGGAAGCCCTCGGTTCAATTCCCTTTCGGGTTCACACATTGACATGTAATCTATATGTAGAGGATTGCCCACCCTTCATAGTGGGTGCTTTTCAATTTTTTGTAACTTCAAAAAACAAATTGAAAATTAATTAAAAATTCATTCACACATGCTATAAGTTAAAGTCGAATGGTCCGCGCAGTGTAGGTGGATTGGTTGGGTTTTCACCTCTTGAGGCAGAGGTCTTGGGTTCGACCTCTTGGCATTGTTGGGCACTATATGGGCCATAGGCCAGCCTAATCTCAATTGGATTGCCTTTGGACCACGAAAATCAGATGCATCTGGCCAATCTTTTCCCAGTGTTGCCTTCAACAATCTTCACCCCTGCTTCGTGGAATACGGGAGGTCCCATGGGTACTATGCACTTCACATGTATAGTTATTCTTTCAATCTAATTCGAAAGGGAGATTAGACTTTGGTACAAATTCCTCTTTAAAGAAAAAAAAGTTAAAGTAGAATGATATGATTTTCTTCTTCCATCTCCAACCATTTGAAGCATAGGAGATGGAAGGGAATTCGATGTGTAATATCCTTCCATCATTCAGTCCCTAGGGAACATTTCTTTCCTACCCCCTAATCTTTTCTTTTCTTTTGTGAGCAGGTCACCAAAGAGGACGGTGATTCCCAAGTACAAAATATCCTTTAAGAAGCTCATCTTATGGCCTATTCTTTTTGAGCTATTGGATAACTTGTATCCACAAAGGCAAGGGCATAAGAGTTGAAGGCATTTTTGAAGATAGGGAACCCCATATAAACCTTCATGAAGGGAGCAATTAACTTCAAACAACCTACTCACCCAAAGGAGAACACAAAAACTCCTACCACATCCACCACGATACCTATCACACATGTATGATTCCATTAGCTCAAAGGCTCTTGTGGATAATCCCTAGAGGCTTCAACTCCCATTTTATGAATGTGCCTAGTGACTCAAAGGCATTCAAGGCCAACAACCTAGAGACATCAATTACCATTATATGAAAGAAATGTCAAGTATCTTCCCCATGAGAGCGATTGAACCCATAAATACTGGCACTTCTTTTTCTATTAGATTATTGGAAGAGGGAAATGTGATGTCCAAGGTAAGATAGAAAATATTGTACATATAAGGATATTTTATTTGATATCTTTAATTCATTTGGATAGGCTTTGCCTATTTCATATTAATACATACATTAAATGAAACATTAAGATGTGGAAGAATGGAAAACTTGATAAAATACATATATGGATACTCATTGTCCATAGAAAGTATCTAGATATGCTGCAGACATAGGGATATTTCATTTTATATGTTGAGCTCATTTGGAGAAAATGTGCCTATTATATGTTAATGCATACATAAAATCCTACATGAATACATGGAATAATAGAGGCTTGAAGTCATGGCATTGTTGCGGATAGTATTCACATGCATGGGTGCAAACACATAGTAGAGGAAGGTTCATGTTGTGGTAAGGATTTGAAATAAATCCTTGCTGACAAGTGTTAGTATATAGTGGTAGTAATGTGTGTGAATACACATAGGACTATTAGGGCACTTCTTTCCCTCTTTAGGGAGCTTTTTTTCCTCTGACTTGTATCTAATCCATAACCCTAGAGGATTTCTTATGTTTTTACATTCTATACTTAGTAATATATTTTTTTTTTCTCTGACTTGTATCTAGTCCATAACCCCAAAGGATTTCTTATGTTTTTACATTCTATATTTAGTAATACATTTTGTTATGGTCATAAGCTTCTTCTTCTTCTGTCATTATATTTGCATGTGCCGCCAAACCCCAAACTTCAACAACTAGTATTATACCAGGTCGTTTCTTCTTGAAAGACATCACTAGCACACCCCCAGTCACTTTCTCATATTGCTGCAGAATATGGTGAGCTTACTCATGCCCATGTACACTTCAAAATGACTCTAAGAGCTTTTGTAGCTCAAAAATTCCACCCAAGCTTGTTTTGTTCTTTGAACGCATTGTGTTCATTATGCAAACAATTCACCTTTTCATGCCAATTTTGATTCTCATGTATATTCGCAAGTACAAGCACTTTAAAGTCTATTACATGTTTAGCATACCTCCATTGGGTAATTCTATTCAACTTTTTTTAGAAATAGTGAATTTTCATATCAGTGTATGGTCATTAGAGATTATTGAAAACGTTGTGTATTTTGCATGATGGTTGTTGAGGATAATGTGGATGGTGTCCACTACCCATTATGGGCATACATGATATAACATTGTAGATGCTCAAGATGTAATTATTGCAAGTGGTGTTGGGGATGTTGCAAGTCCAATTTCTGCTCTAGTTCTTATTCGAGTCCTCCTGCAACTCCAATTTTGAATATTTCATGTGCATCATCAACATCCCCAACCATTGCAAATGCAATCCTTCATAATCCAATTTTGGCTATGGCAAGTACACCAGCAACACCCCCAACCAATGAAGAACAAATTCTATGGGATGGCAAAGATCCATAGACACATGTCTTGATTGCGTTCTCTGTCAAGCATGCCATTATCCCTCATATTTGCTCATGCAAAATAGCAAAGAATACTTAGGATACTCTTGCCACACTATGTCATGCATTAAATGAGGCTCATGTTGCTTACATTCAAAAATAATTGGAGAGGATGCATATGAATGAATGTTATTCTATGGAAAATCTTCTCACAAAGATTGAATACTTGAAGAAGTAGTGAATAATTGAAGATAAAATTTTGCCAGATAGTTCGATTGTGTAGATTATTATCAATGGGCTTCCTAATTCTTATCAAAGTTTTGCTTCTATTCTTTAATTGATTATGAAAGGCAACCTAATTACCTTAACCTTTGAAGTTTAGTTTTTGATTTGCTTCAAAAAATTCTTGACAAAATAGATCCATTATGCCTATTACAAAAGTGCAAGGGTAAAGGTGGCTCTTCCTCTAGTAGGCAAAAATTTGTAAGTGTTGTGTAGTTAAAGAAGGAAAACAAAGCTAAGAAGAAAGTAGATAAGCATGAATAATTTTGCAAATATTGTAAGAAAAATGATCATATAATCAAGAACTATCCTAAACTTGTCGTTAAGGGGTAAAAAAGAAGGAGGCAAGAATGACTATTGTAGATACTCTAATATTGAGTTTACCAACTTTTTCTTCTTTTTCAAAAGGAAGTTTGGCAGATCCTACTCTTCCAAACTTTAATTAATAGAATTTACAGATGTACAAGTGAATGGGCCTAGCACCCATGGGACCGCCCATACCCACAAAGTAGGGGCTACTTATGGCTTACTAGAAAATTTTGCAAAGAAGCTTGATAACCCTCTCATCCTCCTCATGTGGGGCCCACTTGGTTTTGATCTTGTTGCTCTCTAGGAAGAACACTCTATGGTGTCTAAAGGACAGGTACTTCTTAGAATTGGAAATTCTTTTACCTAAAAGGAAAAGAGATTTAACAATCTCTAGGTGGCCTTCAAAGTTGGTTGCACACCTCTCTTTCTATATTTTCCATAGAGTCTCCCCTCTTATAGCATTCCATAGTGCTGAGGAATATCTGATTGCCTCACCCAGCAAAGCCTGCTTCCAGTTGATTTGTCCTTGTAACAACATGATTCTCTCAAGGGTCTGTCGTGTCTCAAGTCTTCCATCCCACGAAGGCATCATTTGCACCATGGGGGAATCCCACAAATTTTGTTAGCTTTTACATTGGTCTAGACTCCATGGTGAAGTATTTTCCACATAAGCACATGCTTTTTAATCTCAATGAGGGCATGCCAAAGGGATTGGAACTTAAAGTCCCACCACCAACAAAACCAATCCAGACACCACTTCCTATTGAGCTTGACATGAAATTCTGCATCCTTCTTCGATCTCAGAATTTTCTCAAGGCTATTGCCATTGTGCCATCTCAGATCCTCAAGGTGAGAACAGTCCTCACCAATGAGGAGGAGAGTCTTCGAGCAGTCCCAAGCATTGAATCTGCTCTGCAATAGATGTCATTCTTCATAATCCACTCTTTTGTCCGGATCAATGTCCTCGAATCTAATCCACTGACAAGTCTCTTGGTTCTAACTTGATAGGGAACTAGATCAAATCATGTTGTCTAATAGCGGTTTCCCATTTCCAATCTTCATTGATTCTGATAAACTTTTTAACCTTGTTCCAACTCTTCCATAGAGAACAAATCAAGCTTGAACCTTTCGGAGTCACCGGAAATGGCGAGAACAAAATGGTGAGAAGGTCCAGACCCTTCCAGCCCGGGAGGCTTAAGAGCACTCTTGTTTCTAAAAATAAGTTTGGCCCAAGAGGCATAACTATTTCTCCACGCTTTAATTAACCATTTTGCTGCTAACTTATTGGTAATGTTGGAGTTTGAAGTCTACGGAAGCACGCAAATAGCACAAGGAAGAAGAAGAAGCTTGGAGCACAACACACAATACTGAGTGTATTACCACTAGAATGTACAAAGATAAATGACCCATTAGGTTAAAGGCATACATACAATCTGTTGGATTCATATGGGAAGAAGCCAAGTATGGGCATGCATGCGGATCTAGCACTAAGGCAACCTATTAAAATTTTTTCCATTCTCATCACTAGAAACCCTTGTAAATACCGTTTCATCTTTTTGTAGCTCCATTTTGTACAAGCCGAGGAGTCCTCGAGCTTGGGGAGCCTTAGAAGTAGTTGCCTGCCAATTTTCATATTTTTTAGATCTCGTTTGAGCCCTCAAATAAGCCCTGGAACCTAATTTTTAACTAGGCCAAACACTAGGTCTGGACAGGGCCAAAGCTAGTCAAAAACTATAAATAGAGCTAGAGAGCTCATTTTTGGGCTAGCTTCTTGTAGTTTTGAGCTTGTATGAGAACTTGTTTGTAATAGAAGTAATTCCATTGTCTTACTCTCTTTGTTCTTGCCGTGTGTGCGCGTGTGTGTGTATGTGTGTGCATGTTGGTGTGCTTCTCACTCACGCATTTGTGCCTTCGTTTGCTCGAGGTCTTCATACTATCCTCATGTCTTCCCGGATTGACATTAAAGGAGGTGCTACTCATCACTGAGCTACACCAAATTTTGGCGCTGTTGCTGGGGATCGAGCTTCGAGGACGAACGTGTGATGGTAAGACGTAGAGAGGACGTGTTGGAATGGTAAGTAATAGGTAAATCTCTTGTTTTTTTTCCCATCTCCATCTCCATCTCCATCTCCATCTCCATCTCCATCTCCATCTCCATCTCCATCTCCATCTCCATCTCCATCTCCATCTCCATCTCCATCTCCATCTCCATCTCCATCTCCATCTCCATTCCCTTCTCCACTTCATATTCCCTCTTCCTTGTCATTCTCCTCATTTGCTTGGTGCGAGTTTGAGAGAGAGCGAGTGTGTGTTCTTGTTTTTGTGTGTTTGTGCATGTTTCTTGCAGGTTTCAGCTCCATCACCATCTCCAGCAAGCTCAGCAGGTACGGAATCTCTCTGTGCAAGCCCCGAGGCATCGAGCTCGAGCTATCGCGACACACCGAAAAGTTGGCCCAATCACTATTCTGAGTGCACCATGACACTGCGCAGGCTGAGAGCTCCTAGAATCACTAGACAGATCAGAAAAATTCACCATATCCCGACCTATCGCGACACACCAAAGTATCACAACACTCCAAAGTATCGCGACACTTTGATCTATCACGACACTCCCAAGTATCGCGACACTCCGACCTATCGCGACACCTCGACCTATCGTGACACCCTGACCTATCGCGACACCCCGACCTATCGTGACACTCCGACCTATCGTGACACCGCGACCTATCACGACACCCCGACCTATCGTGACACTCCCAAGTATCGCGACACCCCGACCTATCGCGACACCCCGACCTATCGCGACACTTCCACCTATCGTGACACCTCGACCTATCGCGACACTCCCAAGTATCGCGACACCTTGACCTATCGCGACACTCCCAAGTATCGTGACACCCCGACCTATCGCGACACTCCCAAGTACCACGACACCCCGACCTATCGCGACACTTCCACCTATCGCGACACCTCAACCTATCGTGACACCTCGACCTATCGCGACACTTCCAAGTATCACGACACCCCGACCTATCGTGACACCTCGACCTATCGTGACACACCGACCCGACCTATCGCGATACATGGGCTTAACGCATGAAATTTTTAGGGTGAATTGATTTATTGAACCGAGGTACTTTTGGGCTTAATTTTGGACACATTGGGATGATATTAGAGCTTTAGAAGTGGGCAAAAGACCTAGAAATCAGGGAGGAAATTCCTGCACCCTGAGAGCCTGTTTTGACCCCTAACTGCCTGATTGGTCATAACTTCACCATACGAACTCCGATTGAGGAGATTTTGGTCTCGTTGGAAAGCTTGTTGAGAATCCTACGTGGGTCCTGACTGGTTTTTGTAAGAATCATACGTGGAGTTTTAGAACATGTAATTTTATGTTGGCCTTTAGGTGGGACTAGGTGGTCATAAGATTTTGGGCATACAGTGAGTTAATCCAAGGGGGGCCTGTAATTGTTGATGTGTGTCTTTCAATCCATTGTGGTAAAGGAGCTATATTAACTTGTGAACTTTTGCAGGAACATTGCGTGCACTCAAGGCATTCCAAGGCAAGCTAGCAAGGGTGAGTACCAAGCTTGGGAGAAGGCTTCCTGGGCTGGGGTAGCAGTCTGAGCAACCAAGAGGATTGAGGTTGGAAGTTCTCTCAACCCTCCTTTGTCAATTCCTAGCTTAGGCTAAGTATGACTTAGGTGTGGTAATTAATTAGGGCGGGTGATGTACCTAGAAAAGCCAGAAGGACCTTACAAGACTCAATTGGAATACATCAGGACTAATCGTCTAGGTGCTCGCATTTACGAAGACGGCCTGAGAAGGTCTGTGGTCCAGATTAAGAACCCCAATCAACCCCATGGACTAGAACACCCAGTAGTCAAGTTCGAGAATGGAGCATACCTAGATAAAAAAGGGACTATTTATGTAGTCACTATTGTTCCAGATAGAACCGACGAGTTTGGGATTGTGATCGCAGAAACCGACATGGGTGATATAGAGCAAGGGAATTTAGAGAGAGAGCCTAGGACTCCCCGTGGTAAATTAGTCTTGACCAGAATCATGACTCTAGAGTGGATTCCCCAGGACAATAAAAGCATAGATTTGCTTTTAAACCGAGAAATTGATGAGGCTTTTTGGAGGTATAAGCCTGCCCAGCCTCATGAAGTAGGTGCTCTCACAATTTATGAGTTTAAAGACCCTGATAGCCCAAGCAAAGTAACCTACCTAGACAATATGTTAGAAAGGATCTTCGTGGTCACTGAGCATGGCAGACATGCCTACACATGGAAGGGTGAATTTGTTTTTCCCCAACCTCGGTCCAATGTATCCTACAGTCACCAAGGAGCTGGGACCTCCCAAGCTCATGGAGCTCAACGAGATAGAAGTAGAGACAGACCTGAGGTAAGCTTTGCCAACCCCTTGCGAAGAGAAAGGATGAGAACAGAAACGGACAGAGAAGAAACCAAGAGATCGATAGCCCCAAGGAACCAAAGAAATGCTGACGATTTCCCTTTGCCAAGGCCGAGAGAACACATTAGGACCCTGAGGCAAACCCAGTTGGTGAAGTCCATGAAGAACTATTTTGATGGTATTGGAGATCCATACGATCATGTGGCTGAATTTAGACAAGTCTTGAGAGCTAAACAATTGGAGGACCTATTCACGCAATACAATGCGTTTGGTCTAACCCTTAGGAACACAGCCCTTACGTGGTTTCAACCCTTGAATGAGAGACAGTTCAGGAGCATAGACCAACTTCTAGAGGCATTCATCATTGAATTCTCTAAGAGTGGCATAAGGCATAATACTTCCTCATTGATCCACAGCTTCAAGCAGACACCTCAAGAGACCGTGAGACTTGCGGGCAGAAGATTTAGGCAATACCTAGAGAGATGCCCTATTCTTGAGTTACCCACGCCAGCCAAACAAGTGGCTTTATTCCTAGATGGATTGTTGAGTACTAAGTTGAGATCATATGTGTACTTAAAAGACCCTAGGACCATCGAAGAGTGTGTACGCATGTGCATCGACATCGAGGATAATCTAGGGGAGGAATTAGAACTTTCCAAAATCTACAAAGATTCAGATAGTTCTACTAGCCTCTCCTCCTCGCAGTCCACATCTATTGAGGAACTTGCAGAAAAAGTAGCTCAGAAGTTAGGAGTCTCTAGCAAACAAATCCCAAGATTTGCCCCAGTAAAGAGGTGCTATACTTGTGGAGGTGACCATGTGGCGAACGTATGTCCCATTATGGCTCAACCCAAAGTGAATCCTAGTAGCCAGTACTGCACCATAGAGCGAAGGTACACCAACCACACCGCACAAGACTGCCCTTATAACAAACAAACTGTCAGGCAAAATTACCCTCAGCCATATCCACAACAGGGTAGATACCAGAATCAATACCCACCAAAGCAATATGGTAGACCACAACAACCTTATCAAGGGCAGCAGAGACCTCAACCTGTGTTAGCGCAACAACCCCCTGCTCCAACCAATGTAATCCCAGTGAATATATGCATCTGCTGAAGAAAATTTGAACCGAGCCATAGTCCCAGTCACAATGTTGCTATCAGATAGTGATCCAAGTGACCATAGTTTTGACTCCACACATATTGATAGCCCACAGGCTTACTACATGCAGTCACCCGAGCATAACGAGCCATACTATTATGAGGACCCAAGTGAAAATAGTGGGGAGCCTGAGTATGCTAATGTCATGTACACAAACCCCAACTCTAGAACGCAACCTAGGCAGGTACGACCGCCATTTCCTAGAGGAGCTTGCTTTAGATGTCAAGGAGATCACCTCATACGTGATTGTCCACTGCCTGCCCCTACACAACCCCAACCAGTGACAATTCACGGCTTTTGTCAAGATTGCGGGAAAGAACATCTCTTACGAGATTGCCCGAAGAACCCAAATAACCTACCAAAAATCACTCCTATCAACGTCATTGGGTTAGTGGTAGACCCTACGGGAAGTATAACTTCCACAGCCCCCGTGCATGTGGTCACTAGAGCTCAAGCCTTGCAGCAAACCCAAGGAGTAGGACAGGAAAAGAGCTCTGAGGTTAGTGAGACAGAGAGCCTAACCAAGAAGAGGACAAGAGCTTGGAGAGATAGCCAGGAGAGAATGAAAAGACATTGGTCACATAAAATGAGCGAACTTGAAGAAAGCTTGAGAGAAACCAAGGCAAAGATAAGTGAACTCGCATCTCAAAACCACTCTCACACTACCCCACCACCACCCTTTCCATCTCCCTCCAACCCATCACCTTCCATTCCCCAACTTTCTAATCCACCAGACATAGCCCACCCACCACCCAGAGTAGGATCAGTCCTAGCCGATCCTACTCTTGAGGAGCTAGACATGATGCTTAAGCATATCAGGCCAGAATCCAAGAAGGGCCAAACGTGATGGATCATGAAAAATGTTACCCTAGAGCCGATCTAGAGTTAGAGCGAACAAAGCTTTGTGCTAAGATGGTCGAATTGGCGCAAGCCATGTTTGAAGCCAGCCGCTTGTTCAATGGCTCTAGCTCCACTAGGACACCATTGCATTTTGATGGTCTATTGGATAGATTGGAGAGGTTACTTACAAAGTTTGGGAACGGAGCCACCTACCAGGCTGAGGAGAGGGCAAGTGATAGAATAAGCATTCCTCCCCAGGAAGCTTATGTGCCTAACTCCACTGAACCCGACACCTCTTCTTCTATGAATAGGTACTCACCAGAGTTCCTAAGAGAGATTCAAGAAGAGAAGTGGGCAAAGGAAAGTGAAGTCCCTCCTCCCATTGACCTTGCGGATGATGCACATGATCAATTCCCACAGGACATCCCGTCTATTTATGAAGAGCAGGAGAGTGCCCAATCTTATGAGAGATTAGATTTTGAGTCTAATTCCTTGCAAGAGCTACCACATTTCACAGGCCCATGGGAAACCAAGTCAACTTGCATGAGAGCACCCACGGTCATGATAAGAAATGAAGATTCGATCATACCTAGGAATACTGAGGTAGTAAAGAACACTAAAGTGCAGTGCAATCTCACTTTAGAAGAGCTACTCAAAGTTAAGCCAGAAGTGTGGAAACACGTAGCCAAACAAGTGCTAGACCTAGAGAAATCGCATTCCCAGGTAGGATCACATAGAACAGTGCCAGAAATACCATTGGATAAGATAAGAGACATGAGTGAAGGAGAAGAAGGAAATACCTATCTCCCAGTTACCCATCAGGGATACACAACCAAGGCAAAATTCTAGGACACATAGTGTCAAAGAACGGCATATCCACTGACGAAGAGAAAGTGAGGGCCATCGCAGAACTACCTAGGCCAAAGAGCGTCAAGGAAGTACAAGCTTTCATGGGGCATTGTGGTTACTACCACCGGTTCATTCACATGTATGTTGTCATTGCAAAGCCCATGTACGGACTTTTGACTAACTTTGAGTGGACTAATGAATGTGAGAATTCCTTCAATGAGCTTGAGTGAAGATTATGTTCAGCACCAATCTTGACCACACCAGATTGGAACAAGCCATTCCATGTCCATGTGGATGCATCCAATTATGCTATTGGATGCGTGCTAGCACAACCTACAGGTGAAGGTAACATGGATCTTCCAATTGCCTATGCCAGTAGACAATTGAATGCAACTGAATGAAATTATACCACCACTGAACGAGAAGGGTTAGGCATGGTATATGCAGTTAAAAAGTTTAGACACTATTTGCTTGCAAATAAGTTTAAATTTTTTACTAATCATCAAGCTCTGTTGTACTTGGTAAACAAGCCATGCAACACAGGCAGATTGGTAAGATGGTTCCTCTTACTAATGGAATACGACTTTGAGGTTGTGGTGAGGAAAGGCAAGACCCACCTGAGAGCGGATCATCTCTCAAGGCTCACATCAGGAGAGGCCCCACAAGGAGTATCAGATGACTTACCTGATACTTACTTGTTTAATTTGGAAGTTGTACCTCAGTGGGCTAAGCCATCAGTGCCAGTATTGACATACGGGCCTAATCACCCGATGATATGCACAGAAGATAGAGAGATAGTAAAAGCTCAAAAGTATCATATCTTGGCAGGAAGTATGTATAAACATACGAATCAAGAAATATTAGCCTGTTGTGTGGAAGAGGACGAGTACGCTAACTGGTTGCAATTAGCAGATGTAGGTGCATTAGAACAACACTACTCTAAACAACGAACCCTATAGACACTGAGGAGACTAGGAGTGCATTGGCCAACCATGGAAGTTGATGTCCATAGAATGTGCAAAGAATGCCCAATCTGCTGCACTAAACCACCAGTGGAACATGCCACTCTTTATCGAGTGTCTTTAGTGCCAGATTGGAGTGAACCATTAGTAGCCTTCTTGAGGACAAAAACATTCCCTCAAGATATGACTTTGGCTAGACAAAGGAGTTTGGAACAAGAAGCCATAGATTACACAATCATTGGTGATAATTTATACAAACGTGGTAAAGATGGTTACCTAAGACTGTGTGTCCATGAGAGCGATAGGGTGATCAAGGCAATACTATTTGTAGGATTTTGGTGGCCCACCCTTCACATGGACGCCCATACCTACGTGAAGAGGTGTGAGGTTTGTCAGCAAACCCATTATCCCATACGCAAGGATGAGATGCCAATTGAAGCCTATGATGGGTGGATGTGCATTCTCTAAGTGGGGAATAGACTTTGTCGGTCCTATTGATCCCCCACCTAAGGGTTCCCATGCTGAGTATATCATTGTGGCCACAGACTATCTAACCAAGTGGGTAGAAGTGAAAGCCACTACGAAGAATGATGCTCAAACAACAGCAAAGTTCTTATTTGAAAATGTGTTCACTAGATACGGATTGCCAATAGAATTAGTAAGTGATAGAGGCACACACTTCTTGAATGAAGTCATAGAAAACCGTCTCCAAGATTTCTTGGTAGTACATAAGAAGTCTGCCCCTTATCACCCACAAGCTAATGGCCAGGCTGAGAGCACAAATAAAATCTTATGCAATATGCTGACTAAATTGGTGAATAACAAACGCTCTGATTGGGACAAATAGCTACACCATGTTGTTTGGGCATACCGAGTTGCCTATAAAACGGTACTCCAAGCCACACCCTTTTAGATGGTGTTCAGCCAGAACGCGGTGCTACCTTTGGACTTTTTGATACCTACATTGAAGGTAGCACAAGGGCATGACTGGACAGGCCATGAACTCTCCTCTAGAATCTTTGATCTTGAACGTTTAGGGGAGACACGATTGAGAGTTGCAACAGGAATCTATGCAGCCAAGAAGAGACAAAAGGCGTGTTTTGATACACATGTGAAGGATAAAGGCTTGAAAGCAGGAGACCTAGTCCTAGTCTACACACTGAAGCAACATGCGAGAAAGTTAGAGAAGTGTGGCTATGGACCTATGATCGTAAATAGGATTTCAACTAGTGGAGCAGTACAACTCGCCACTTTAGAAGGCGATGTTCTCCTTGGCTACATAAGCGGATGCAGAGTCAAGTTATATCAAGAGCCACTGACTGAAGAGATGCTAAATTGACTCAACACTGCCAAGAAACGCAAGGAAGAAGAAAAGCAAATTCGAGAGGAAGCACAGGCCGAAGCTTTAGAACGCATCGGACGAATGAAATTGAGAAGACAATGTAGAGATCAGCCCATGCCAAACTCTCAAGAAGTTCTAGGTTATCACATGGCCATGTGCGAGGTCTAAGGTGAACAGACCCACAGGATAGTTGATCGCCGACCCTTTGTGAACCTCGAAGTAGGACAAGGAGAGAATGCAAGGACCGTGAGAGCTTTAATTGATTTAGGAGCAGCCACTAGTGCAGTTCGGCTCTCTTACTGCCAAAAATTGGAATTGAAGGTCAAAACTATTAAGGCATATCTCATAGGGCTAGGAGGAGTTGAAACCCCTTGCATGGGAGAGGTGGAACTTCCCCTCTACATTCAAGAGGTCCTCATGCCAGCAAAAGTGCTAGTGTGTGAAGACGAGGATCTTACCGAACCTCTTGTCTTAGGCCAAGACTGGATCTATGATCACGCAGTCAACCTCAACCTAAGAAGTGGACTTCTTCAGGTTTGGTCAGGCCAAAGCCGCCTTACAATTGAATTAGAAAATAAAGCTGTCAAACCATTAGAACAGGCACCAACTCCTGGTCCCTCCAGGAACCCACATGAAGATAACAATGTTGTTCTTGTCCAAAGTTCTATGGTGCAGAGGATTGTCACTCTTACCGAAGGAACAAAAGTCAATGAGGAGTTCCCAGTTGTTCCAAAGAAGATTTTAAAAGGACAGGCTGAGCATCACACGACACTAAGGAGACCAATGATCAAGAAGCAGGAGCACCAACCTGTGCACTATGGAGTACCTCATGGCATGAAGCAGATCTGGGTACGCAAGAAGAAAAAAAACCCGGCTCTAGAGGCAGATTCTCAAAAAAGCATCAGGCGAGCCACACCATCCAGGACCAAAACGAAGGAGTTCCCTAGGCAACACCCTAGCAACACCATTTCTATTTGGGTCCCTAAGCGGTCAATGAAGGCTACCCCTAATGCTAAACGGATATGGGTGCCCAAGGCCTGCTTACAAGCCCAAACAACTTCACCTCCAGTCACTAGCGTAAATCAACACTCACAAGTACTCTCTGCAATCAGCTCAAGGAAGATACCTGCACCTCACAGTGTTACACCTTCGATCAAACCTAGACATGTCTGGAAATGGGTGCCCAAAAGGTCCCAAGTCTAGCACAATCTAGTTCATAAATCTTTACCTGGCATTAGCTCTAAGAGCTATGAATCCTCTATCAAAGTTTGGAGACTTAAACCATGCATCAAACCCCCTGACCCAATTTTGTAAATCCATCCACTCTGATGTAGGTGCATTCTGAGTACATTGCATATCCTAAGCATGCATCTAGGCTGACACTAACCACTAATCACCACTCACATCTCTCATAAACACTCATCTCTAACCACTAACCACCCGGATTGTCATGTTAGTATTGTGGAGGGAACACCATTACATCCTGTTTCCTATGCAACACTAATGTGCCTTTCTTCTTATACCAGATAAGTATCAGAAGTCTCATGGCAGCGGCAGCAGGAACAAGCTCCCAGGAAGGCACTAGTACTCAAAGCAATTGGGATACCATGCATGTGGAGGCTCCACTGATAGCGAGGCCTGAAGAGTTACTGAATGTGCAAAGAATCCCCATCTCGGATCCACCGAGTGGCCTAATTGAAAGAGTGAAAGACATTCCCATTGGTTCAATGAGATGCCCGGAGACTTGGGGGATGCAGATCATATCTGGGAATCCAAGTTGGAATGCGGAGGAGTTTGGTGGACCTTCCAGTTCTTCTCACGAGAATTTGAAGCATTACAGAATGTAGCTACTCTTCAAGATATCTGGCAAAAAGCGGGATTGCAAGATTATTTTAGTGCAGCTTTGCCTAAACCTGATTTCCTTAGGTGCTATTACTTGATTGCAACTCTGAAGGCTACAGGTGATAAAGATCATTCAGGCACATTCCTGGTACCCTTTCTATCAAACTAGGAGGAAATGAAGAAGTTTGAGTTGAATACCACTTTAATCAGGGAGGCCCTTCAGATGTATGGCACCCATGTACCCTCCGATCGAGATCCCTTGATACCGGAGTCTATGAAGAACAATAAACTCAAGAAGTTGAAGGAAATGTGTGCCCTCACCCCCAATATCGCCATACCACTTGTTGTGCCATTACAAGGATCATCTATAGATGCCTCGCCTATGATGTGCCGATCGCACGGGCCCTCAAGTACTCACAGTTGGAATTCTTCCAGGGGCGGAAATCAGGGGTTCAACCCACTAAAAGAATGCGTGGATCACTCTCACAAGTACTAATTCCTCGCGAGGTCACCACAGAAGCCTCCTGTAGAGAAGAAGAACAAGTAGCCCCTTTTACTATTCATCTCCAAGGACCACAATCAGGGGGCATGGTACAACCCACTCCATCAGCCCCTCCACTACCCATGGACGCTGAGTTTGCCTCCATGGCTACTTTGGCAGAGGATCCATCTTTTGACTTTGAAAGCTCCCTGCAGACAACCCAATTATCTGAGAGTGAGTTTTTCTCTGAGACCGACGGCCCTGAATCTTCATCCCAGAGAGCACGACCACATGGTGAAACACGAAGAGTACATTGGGAGGATGAGGCAGAACACACTCAGGCAGGAGGCACACATGAACAAGTGGAGATGCAGAGGAATGAATCGGAAGAGAGTGAGGAGGAAGCCCCTGCTTACACCGCACAACTCAAACGGCTCTACAAAACGATCAAGCAGGTACAAAAGAGGCATAAGCTATCAGAGGAGGCAAATAGAGCGATGGTGAATCAAATGCTTCAAGCAGAGAACGCGGACTCCCATTTTGTGGAATCATTGAACCTTTTGGCGGAGACATATGGGATTATAGAAGCTATGCGGATCATGTTACATCACAACCCTCCTCAATACGATCAACGATCGATACACGACCACGAAGGGGGAAGATGATTCAAATGGAAGTCTCTACCGCCCTCCCTACCACCACTCAAGAAGATGTTCACATGGCCAGCCCAACTAACAATGAGGAACCAGATGTAAATATACAGATACCATCTCCACCAACACCTTCCATCCAGCCCTCCAAAACCCTAACCACCAGTATTCCTGAACAATCAGTATTAACCCTTAGTGAAACTATACCACACACTACCATTTCTCCATCCATCCCTTTACCGCCATCCACTAGTTCCAGCCAATTTTCTGAACCCCATATAGGTCACCCCGCCACTGATCAAACTATAATAGGTCACCCTTCATATCTCCCAGCCCTCGGACAGCCACTTGCCACTACCCAAACCTTAACACACCCATTTCCATTCACCAATACTATTCCTCTTTCCCAACCCCAAACCATTGAGCCCCTCTTGACCTTCTCAGAACCAACACACATCACCCGACCTCCATTCTTGACAAACCTTGTAAATATACTTCAACAAATTGAGAATTATAATAAAACATCCCTTTCCCAACCCACCTCCCCCACATTCACTGCCACCACTAACACACCACCTACCATTCCCGTATTCACGATTCACACATCACACACCATCACGTCTGATCCAATGGACATTTCACCTTCCACAGGGCCACTCACCACCACTTTTGTTTCAACATCACCACTTGTAACTTCACGCACGCCACTGCACACACCCACTGTTCCACTTTTCCCTTTCCCATTCCCCGAACCCTTGCATCTTTCACCTCCACCTCTGCATCCACCTCATTCAGTCATGCATTGGACACCATGTTCGAAGCCACTGCCCAGCTTAAGGAAGAATACCGATTATTGGAAGAAAACAATAAGGAGTTGTGTACTCTCTCAGTCCACCTCCAGGCACGTGTCAATGCCTTGGAATTGAGTAATGCAGCATTACAACAAGAAGTCACCGCCCTCCAGCAATCCCATGTGAAGCTCGAAGCCAAACATACAGAGGTGAGTAAGGCAACGGAAGACCAACTCAGAGATCAGCTAGCTCGCAATGCTAGACTACAAAGAAACATGGCTCTACTATGACGCCATCTGGCAGCCGCTCAAGAAGAGAACAGAAGATTACAACAACAGAATCAAGATAATCTCAAAGCAGCCATAGAGAATACTCAAGGGGCACCAATTGACCCTGATAGCTTCCGGGCCATCCCCTCAGAAAACATACAACAAATACTGGAAACCTATGCTAAGCACATGATCAGCTTGCCGACCAAGTAAAGGAACTACAAAAATCCCAAGTGTCTACACCACACCCACCAGAACCTAAAGAGATGGTTAATGCTGCTACTTCACCAGAGCCCGACTCTTCCACGGCCAATGAAGTACTTGAGCTACGACAACAAGTGGCAGAATTAAAGATCAAGTTGTTACAGTATGAACAACTTATTCCAGTGGAGGAAACATTTGAAGACAACTATGAGCCTCAACCCCTTCCAGGAGGCAGAATCACGGAGGAGGGACAAGACACATATGAGGAGCCCCCGTCGGCATGGATGAAACAGGTAGAAGAAATGGGGACAACTCATGAGGAACGTATCTCCACTCAGATGCTGGCAATGAGGACCATTGAAGAAACCATACTTCAATCAGAGTATTTTAGACACCTTGTCCCTAGAAGACTGATAACTAGTTCATAATTACAATATAAACCCTATTTTGTATTATTGGCCGACTACAACGCAGAGATCAAAAGAATCACCAACAAGTGCCCTACTTTTGCCACACAGTTTGAACCAGAGGATATTCCAGAGGCAGCCAAGAAAGGGGCCATATTCCAACCCACATGGAGGCAAAAATTACTTGAGACCTATCCGGAAATGCTAAGAACATGGGATCACGCTCTGATGCATTTGAAATATAATCCTTGCTTTGGACCAATACAAAGAAGAAGATCATGGAAAGCATTTGCCATCAAGGTTCAAAACAATGCAAATTGTAAACAATGGCTAAATTATCCCTCCATTGCACCCCCAACAGGCACACCCACAGTATCATACATGATGGCTACCATCCGACATTGGATGCCACGCCTCCACCCCATGCCAGATGTCACCGCGTAGATGATGCTCAAAATCTTGGACATGATGCAAGTGGTGTTAAAGACTTTCCGAAATGTACGTAATATCCAGCCTCCAATTCTGGGCTTCATCAATGGTAACTATGACTTGCTTTATGATATGAGCACGACCCCGAGTATCCGTGTGGCTTATGCGTGGCATGCACAAATAAGATATCTCCCTGCCTCTTACAAGCAAACTTTTGATGACATATTCACCACGGGGTTCTGGGAAGCACACCCAGAAGTGTTCGTGCCACGCCCCACTCATCTGCTACAACTATTCGCCTGTGAACAAACAATGCATTCAGAGCTCTACACCACGCCACAACCTGACATACCTGGCACAGTTAATTGGGAGGCCCTGCAGAGAGACCTGGTCAGGGGACTGTGGATTACAGAACAAGAATTGGCAACCGACATACTACAACAGTACATTGATCAAACCAGGGAGCAGAGGTTTGTCAGAGGCGACAGACGCTAGCGGGGGGAGAGTGTTGGCACCATATGGGAAGAAGCCAAGTATGGGCATGCATGCGGATCTAGCACTAAGGCAACCTATTAAAATTTTTTCCAAACCTTACATCATTTTAAAAGTGGTTCTCATCACTAGAAACCCTTGTAAATACCGTTTCATCTTTTTGTAGCTCCTTTTTGTACAAGCCGAGGAGTCCTCGAGCTTGGGGAGCCTTAGAAGTAGTTGCCTGCCAATTTTCATATTTTTTAGATCTCGTTTGAGCCCTCAAATAAGCCCTGGAACCTAATTTTTAACTAGGTCGGACACTAGGTCTGGATCGGGCCAAAGCTAGTCAAAAACTATAAATAGAGCTAGAGAGATCATTTTTGGGCTAGCTTCTTGTAGTTTTGAGCTTGTATGAGAACTTGTTTGTAATAGAAGTAATTCCATTGTCTTACTCTCTTTGTTCTTGCCGTGTGTGCGCGTGTGTGTATGTGTGTGCATGTTGGTGTGCTTCTCACTCACGCATTTGTGCCTTCATTTGTTCGAGGTCTTCATACTATCCTCATGTCTTCCTGGATTGAGATTAAAGGAGGTGCTAGTCATCACTGAGCTACACAAGCCGAGGGAAAAAATGTCCTAAAGAGGGAAAAAAGTGCCCCAGTGTTCCTAGTGTGTTCACACACATCACTACTTAAATATATCAACAAATCCCCCTAGGAGTGATGTGGTGAACAAGGATCTGACACTCATGTATAAGGAAGTGCCAAGCTATGTGGAATCAATCCACAAAAGGAAGTAAGCTGAAAGATTTGTGAAAAGCTTCAAACTTCTCCTATGCAGAGCCTTTGTGAAAAGGTCTTCAATGTTCTCATGCGTGGGCACATATGCCAAACTGATCTCTCCAGCAGAGAACCTCTCCCTGACGTAATGATAGTGCACCTCAATGTGCTTACTGCAAGCATGGAACACAGGGTTCCTTGCAACCCCCAATGTGCTCTAACTGTCAGTGAAGATGGTGGTGGCAAAAGATTGACCAACACCCAAATCATCCATAAGGCATCTGAGCTACACACACTCAATAGACGTTGTGAAAGCTTCCCTATACTCAGCCTCGCAACTGGAAGTGGCCACAGTAGTCTGCTTCTTGCTCAACCAAGATATACATGATCTACCAAGCATGAAGCAAAATCCACTAGTGGACAATTGAGTGTCATAGCAAGCAGCCAAGTCTGAGTCAAAAAAACATGTAAATCTAGTGGTAGTGATCCCCTTAGGATAAAACGATCTAAGTAGTCGGGTACCACTCAAGTAGTGAAAGATGCGCTTAACCACCTGCCAATGCTTGACATATGGGCAATGCATAAACCTGCTCATCTGTGAGATAATAAATTGAATATCTGGCTGAGTAATGCATAAGTAAATCAAGCATCCAATAGCCTGCTAATAGAGAACAACATTGAATGCATCTCCAACATCATGAAGACTCAATCATAAACCTGTCTCCCTATGAGTGGCAATAGGTTTGTAGTCTTCAAGGCCAAAACATTGCAATAATGTGTAAATATATTTTGCTTTACACAAAGCTATTCCGCCATCAACTTGCTTAAACTAAATGCCCAAATAATGATGCAAATGCCCCAAATCAGACATCTCAAATGAGGCATGCAAATCAGCCTTAAAATCAGTAATATGCTTCTCATGAGGACCATTGAGCAACATGTCATCAAGATACACAACAATGATCTGAACCACATCATTTGCACGCTTAACATATGAGGTGCTCTCAGCTGGACTATTCTCAAAACCATGTGCAATCAAGTAGACATGTATCTTTTCATACAAAGCACGTGGTGCTTGTTTCAAACCATATAATGCCTTTTTCAACTTGCACACTTGGTTTTCATGCCCTTTCTGCACAAAGCCACGGGGCTGAAAAACATACACTTCTTCATGCAAGTCACCATTTAGAAATGCATTTTTAATATCCAACTGATGTAGATTCCAATCATGATGAGTTGCAAGTGCATAGATGCTACGAACAATACTCATTCGGCAAGTAGGAGCAAAGGTCTCATCAAAATCAATGCCTCTTTCCTAAGCATAACCCTTTGCAACAAGCCTAGCCTTATACTTGTCAATTGTTCCGTTAGGCTTACACTCCAGCTTGTATACCCACTTAGTGCCAATGGCCTTCTTTCCAAGATGCAAGTCACACAAAGAACAGGTACCATTTTTCATAATAGCATCATATTCTAATTGCATAGCAGTCACACAATTTTCATGATTTTGTGCTTCATCAAATGAACAGGCTCATTCTCATCATATAGACTAGAGGAAGCCATAACATAGCAATCTGATGCAAAAGAGGCACTATGAGAGCCTGAACCAGTACGATATGATAGAGGTGCATCTAATTTGCTATCTCGCAAAGTCTATACCAAATATCAATTCTCTCATCAACAACTGCATCATGTAAAACTGCATCGGAATTGGAATGATCTGCATCATCAAATGCAACGTGTAAAGGTTGAGAAGTTGCCTCATTAAGGACTAGCACTAAATTGTCCACCTGGTAAAAGAGGCAGCAAGGTTTCGTACATGTCTTTGGAGCTAACTCATGTCTCCTTACTGCATGAAAGTGATGGCTGAATAGCATCTTCCAAAAAAACAACATCATGGCTAATCAAAATGCGTTTATTCTTTGGATGATATAGACAATAGCCTTTGCTTTCAAAATTGTACCCAACAAAAATACATTTCACTACTTTATCATCCGATTTCCTGTGATTTTGTTCAAGCACTACTGCATATGCTAGACAACAAAAAACGTAGAGGTGAGCAACATATGGCTTACAACCATGCCAAGCCTCATATGGAGTGATAGATTGCAATGCTTTAGTGGGACACCTATTAAGTACATATGCTGCACACATGACAGCCTCAAACCAGAAACTGTGGTAAAGCTTGACTCTAGACCATACAACTCACCATCTCCATGAGTGACATGTTCTTCCGTTCAACAACTCCTGGCATTGTACACTGATGTTTTATCCCACGTTTCACCAAAAATGTATTAAAGTCAGAAGACATATATTCCCCCCCTCGATTAGAACGGAGGGTGCCCATTTTACATGCTGAAAGATTTTCAGCCAAAACCAAAAACTCTTTGAAGCATAAGACATTTTTAATAGGTGCCTCAAGTTTGGGCAGAGAGGATACCATTTCATAATTCTACTAGCATAGCAAACTAACAAAATTCAGATGATCAAAGCGTGTATGTAGAAGCTTTGCATTTGACAAAGCCTTAGAATCATATACTACACATGTTGAATCATTCAGAGATTTTTCATAGTCTATGAACTTATATAGCCCATGACATAAAATGCCAAAAGCAATAATGTCATCGCCATTTGACAGATCATGAGCTGTATATCTGTCATCAACAAATTTCACAACCAAGCCAATCTTGGCTAAAGCTGAAATTGATAACAAATTCTTCTTGATCCCTGGCACAAATAAAGCATCTGACAATGTAAAAGAACTACCATTTGCAATAGTTAGAATGATCTTAACAACTCCCATGAGAGGATAAGAGGAGTTTTTGGTGCATGTGACAATATGAGGGGTGTCAATGATGCCCTAGATGAAGCGACGACCTACTCTGAGACCAATTGTTGGAGTCTGAGGTCTATGGAAGCACGTGAACAACACAAGGAATAAGAAGAAACTTGGAGCACAACACACAATACTAAATGTATTACCACTAGAATGTACAAAGATAAATGACCCATTAGGGTTAAGGCGTATATACAAGCCAGGGGAAGAAAACCTCCTAAAGAGGGAAAAAAGTGCCTCAGTGGTCCTAGTGTATTCACACACATGACTATCTAAATATATCAATAGGCCGTTCCTTCGATGTGAGAAAGGCTTGAATTATGTGTGTGTAACTCTCATCCCATCCATATATACCCTCTTGTATTCTAAAAATACCAATGATCTGGAATGGTCTAGTGTTGTCATGTGTACATCATGCAACACTCATTCCCATTACTACCAAATACCTTAGGATACCCACCGAGCTTGGGACATTGGCTATGGTTGGCCCTTGTTCCACACACACATAGAATGATCCCTATGGACCAATGTCATGATCCCTGTGGATCAATTTCTGACACTCTCTCCCTCTTCTAAAGATCATTGTCCTCAATGATCAATGAGGGAAAGTACTTGTGAACCAAAACTTCTGATTCTTAGGTAAAGTCATTAAGCGGTAATCCTCTCCAGGCTACTAGATACTCCTAGATGACATGGTTCCTCAATCATTTTTGTCTCCAATCTAATATCCTGTCTGGACAATGGTCTGTGCTATCACTTTCCTGCAAAGAAACAATACCCTCTATTAGATTTTCCTCCTTGGAAAATAATTTCTAAGTTTATTGACATGAAACATTGGATGGATTCTACAATTTGGAGGAAGCTCTAATCAGTGTGCAACATCACTTAGCTTTTTAACTATCTTCCAAGGTTCACAAAACCTTGGTGAAAGCTTACTACACTTCCCTGTGGATAGTGAAGTAGATCTAGCTGGTACCTGAAGAAAGACTCTATCTTCCTCCTCAAAGGATCTAGGAGATCTCTTCCTGTTATCATACTCTTTTGCCTTATCAGCTGCTTGCTACATCTTGGCTATTTCTAAATTTGCTTGGAGCTTCGCTAAGAACTTTGAAGCACTAGGAAATTTCTTTGGCATTCCTATGGTACTGGGAGCATTGGGATTCATCACATAGCTCATCTCAAAAGGAGATATTATCACTTTGTGATAACTATTGTTATAAGCAAACTCTAATAGTGGCAGATAACTATCCCAATCTATTTGTCTCTCAGACACATATGTCCTCAACATGTCTTCTAGAATCTGGTTGACCCTCTCAATCTGACCATCTGTCTAAGGATGATCACCACTACTCATCTTCAATGACACTTTCAGTTTATCAAATACAAACTTCCAGAAGTGTCCTGTGAATTTGTCATCCCTATCTGAAACTATGAATGTTGGTAACCCATGCAATCAGAAGACATATTGGATAAACAACTCCGCTACCTATGGAGCTTCTATCGTCTCTTGTGTGGGTATGAAATGAGCCATCTTGCTCGATCTATCTACCACAACTAGGATAGTATCCCACTTCCTTTGGGTCCACAGTAACCCGACTATGAAGCCCATGGATACACTATCCCAATTATGATTTGAAATCTATAAAGGATGCAAAAGACCTGGTGTCTTTGACCTTTCTACTTTGTTGACTTGATACATAAAGCATTGTTGAACATAAGTGTGGACATTTGTGGCTAATCCAAGCCACCAAAATGTTCTTCTAACAAGCTCTATTGTCTTGTCAACACCAGGATGTCCTACGCAAGGCATGTCATGGTTATCATGCATAACTTTTTTCTCGAATCCTGGGAATCCGGTACATAAACCTTTCCTTTCCGTTTGACTATTCCATTCTCCTATGAGAAATTGGAATACAAAATGGACTTGTTTGCTCTGCTAGGTGAAGAAACAGTTGGAGCTGCCCTACCTCCTATAATAGAGTCAACATTGATGGCTCTGATAATCTATAACAAATGTGGAGCTTCCACTTGTGCTTGCTTTATCTCTTGAAGCAATGAGTTTTCTAGAACTGTGAAGATCATTCGATACATTACCCGTGATAATGCATTTGCTACTATATTCTCTTTGCCTCTTCTATACAGGATTTCCATGTGAAACTCCTGCATGAGCTCAGTCCAATGAGCTTGTTTGCCTTGAAGATCTGGGTGACTACAAAAATTCTTGAGTGTATAGTGATTTGTGTATACCTTAAAATTTGCACCATAAAGATAGTGTCTCCAAACTTTAAGTGCATGCACCACTGCATACAACTCTTTTCCATGCACTGGCCAATTGTGTCGTGCACTACTCAATTTCTTGCTTTCAAAAGCTATTGGCCTTCCATCTTGGCTCAAAATTGCCCCTATGTATATGCCACTAGCATCTATCCCTAACTCAAAGGGTTTTTGTGGATCTACCAGTTTGAGTATAGAAGCCTCTAAAATAGCTTGCTTCAGAGTATCAAAACTTTCTTGCTTCTCTTGCTTCCATGCAAGTGGAACTTTGCCTTGAAGCACGTTTTTTATAGGCACTGCTATCGATGAAATTGAAAAGTCCTAGAAATAACCATAACTGCTCCTCATCCTGAGGAGTAGGCAAATATAAAGTAAATGAGACCTTCTTGGGATCCATCTGAACCCCATCAGTCGAGACCACATGCCCTAGATACTCTATTCTCAAAAAAAAAAAATGAGTCTTCTCGAGATTAACATATAGCTGATCTTCTTTAAAGACATTCAATACTAACCTTAGATGATTCTCATGCTCATGGATAGTCCTACTATACACTAACAAATCATCAACAACAACACACTTTCCAATGAACGGTCATAAAATGTCATTCATTAACATCATAAATGTAGCTGGTGCATTAGTCAAACCAAATGGCATGACCAAATACTCATAATGCCCAAATTGGGTCCTGAAAGTTATCTTATTTACATCATGATCTCTTACTCTAATCTGATGGTAGCCACTTTTTAAATCTATTTTACTAAATACAATGGCTCCACCTAGAGCATCTAAAAAGATCATCAATCTTGGGCATGGGATATGTGTGTTTGATAGTAATCTTATTGAGTGTTCTATAATCGACACACATCCTGTAAGATCCGTCTTTCCTCTTCACAAGTAGAATTGGTGCTACAAAGGATGAATAGCTCAGTCTAATCAGCCCTTTGTAGATACTCGTCCATGACCTTGCGGACTTCATTTTCCTCCTATAAAATCATTTCAAATGGTGGCTGAGCAGTCGATCTCGCTCCCAATACCAGTTCGATTCTATGCTCTATGTTCTTACAAGGAGGCAAACCTGAAGGTAATTCTTTCGAGAGTAACTCTTGGAATTCTGCTCTCACCTTTGCTGAAAGTGTTGGAACATTCCAACTAGAGTCTGCATGACTGCATGAATCCATCATAATCCACGACAAATGCATAAAATAAAGAAAATATATATACTTACAATCAATCTTGAGCAACTTGGTAGCCTTTACCAATCTCATCTCTTGGAGATCTAGCTCTCCACGAATCAGTAGTCACCTCCCCTCATGCTCAAGCTAATAAACATGCAAAATGACTAGTCTCTTCCTTGCATGCAACTTCTTATTAAGGACTACATCAAAATGTGCTAGTCTTGCTATCTCAAAATCCAATCTGTCCTCATATGACTAGATCTAAATAGGTAGATCAACAACTCATCGATCCCATGTCTTAGTTCCCTTCCAATCGGCTAACTCTACTATGTAGGCATACTCTGACTACATAGTCTCTAGATGTAACCTCTTGACTAGGAAAGAACTAATGACAATATGTGTTGATCTAGTGTCAAAGAGTACCTTCACAGGCTGTCTTGCCATGACTCCCCTCATGACAATGAGTTCGGTGTCTGGGAACCGATATCCTTTTTGTGCCACCGGCAAAAGCACAGTGTCTAGCACACTTGAGACCTTCTTCATGACCATCATGGCCACTATGGGAGATGATAGCAAGGATGGGGAATCTCCAAAGTCCTCATCATCATCACTCCTGACTTGAGTGGGATTTATGACTATGGTGGCTATTATTTCTTTTTTCTTAAGACATTCCTTGAACAGGTGGTGCCAGAAACACCCATAACATAACCCCTCTTTCATTGCCTTCTCTTTTTGCTGAGGGGTAAGTATTGACTTATTGTAAGCCCTTTCAACCAGAGCAGACACTTCCTTTTTACCTCCTGCAACTATCTTGATCATATGCACTTGCTTAGCCTCTCTAGAAGCATGTGCACTGATCCAGCTAGGAGTAAGTGTGTGGAAGGATCATCCGTATGGCCATCCTCATAGACTAAAGCCATTTTCGTGGCTTGTGCAAAGGACTGAAATCTCTCCTTCCACACCAAAGGTCTAATAGTTTCTCGAATTCCCAAGATGAACTTGTGGACTTGAAGAAGCTCAGGCACTTTAAGAAGAACCTCTCTGTACTTATCCGCATACTCTTGAATTTTTTGATTCTTTTGACTGATGAAGAACTAGTTGTCTAACGCTCTAGACCTCTCATTAGGCGGTACAAAATTATTATAGAACAAGATCTTGAATTGATCCCAAGTCATGGGCTCTTTCTTATCTTATTCGATCTTATGTCACCACCTATGGGTGACGTCCATAAGGTTATACATGGCCTGCTGAATCTTGTGTCTATCGTTCATGATATGACACAAGCAAAAGCACTGCTCCCACTTACTGAGCCACTGCTCAACAACATCAGTAGTCCTAACACTAGTCAAACCATGGTATCTAGGTGGCTTAAGATCCTTAAGCTTCCATTTGGCCTCTCTGACTAGGATGCTATCTCTAGGGACTTTTGGAGTTTGATGCTCATCTGGAGCATCTACCTCCATCCCTAGCAGATCACGATCATGCACATCTTCCTCTTTCTTGGAACCATGGACATGTTCCAAGATATCGTGGAGTGCACTCTCTAGATTGGTAATTGAAGGGCTTTGGTGTGCAAAATAAGAGGAGCAAATAGAAGATGGAGGGAGAGAGAGATGAGAAGAGATGCACACATGCGTGGGAACCTCGAAACCCACATAATGATCTCCGTTGAGGAAATGCTTTATAAATGATGTACATATATGAATATAGGGGTAAGGTCACATGATCCTTACATCCCCAACAATCTCCCACTTAGGGGTCAATGTGACCATAAGAGGTAAAACATACAAAGAATGATGTAGGACTATACAATAATGTACAAGAAGAGTCCAAATCTCAACCCATACAGATCAGCCTACACCAACTGCCTCAATTAAGGTGTATCCATGCACCTCAAACTGCTCTAGACTCATATCGATAAGAGTGAAGCTCACGTCAGACTAATGCAAGAACTGATGAAGTTCCTACAAAGATCCCACTCACTCTATGCCTATGTCAATCATCATAGATATTAGCTACATGTACTTCATGTGAGAGACAGTCTCGTCTCAGTGGGAGTTCATCCTTATTTGCAGTGTGAGACTCATCATGTCTCATTTTTTCTACCTACACATAGGTCTATTGACATTCATGATGCACTTGTATGGCAGGATTTAGATGCTATGATGGATGCACATGTAGAGCATACTTTGGATGTTCATGATGCTTATGGAGAGCATATTTTTTTATCATATGGATGCTCATGTGGAGCACACTTTGGATGATCATTTGGATGCTTTAGAGCATGATATGGATGCTTATGTAGAACATTGTGATGATACTCAGTTAGAGTTTGATCATCAATTTGATCTTGGTATTGATGTTGTACAACTAGCTCATGTGGAGCACGATGATAAACTTGGTGTGGTAGAGTAGGATAGCTCTTATGATACACAATGTATGCTAGAGCATACTAGCTCTCAGGATGCACAGCTAAACACATCCTTGGTTGAAAGAATGATTGCATTATCATTGACTCATCAACAGCTAAATCAATCATCCTCCAACCAAGGATGTGTCTAGCTATGCATCGTGAGAGCTAGTATGCTCTGGCATACACTGTGTATCATAAGATCTATCTTGCTCTACCACACCAAGTGTATCATTGTGCTCCACATGAGCTAGCTGCACAACATCAACACCAAGATCAGACTGATGATCAAACTGTAACTGAGTATCATCACAATGCTCTACATAAGCATCCATATCATGCTCAAAAGAACCCAAATGATCATCCAAAGTGTGCTCCACATGCGCGTCCATATGATCAAAGAAATCATGCTCTCCATAAGCATCATGAGCATCCAAACTATGCCCTACATGTGCATCCATCATAGCATTTGAATCCTGCCATACATGTGCATTATGAATGTCAATAGAGCTATGTGTAGGTATACAAAATGAGACATGACGAGTCTCACACCGCACATAAGGTTGAATTCCCACTGAGACGAGAATGTCTCTCACATGAAGTACCTACTGTGGATACCTATGCCTAGTCCTAGCACCTCTGACAAGCATAAGATGTCCCAACTACAATTGAAAATGATGCTCATTGAGAAATGCATAACCTTTGCTCTCCTGTAACTGGCTAATAGAAATCAAGTTCATTGGGAATGAAAGCACATAATGTACATGTCTGAGTATAAGTGATGCTACACTTGGTGGCATAAGGCATATATCTCCTACACCTTCAATGTCATATGTCGTATCATTAGGCGTGTGCACACATCTATGACTCTCACTTATAATCGACAAAACCAGTCACGATCTGGAGTAACATGAAAGCCAGCCAATGCATCAGGCAATCAAGCCATATGTGTGCTATCCAATGAACATGAGGAATCTTGAGATGAACCATAGGAGAAATGATATCATCATCACTAGCATAATCAATTGCCATAGACTCTCCTGAAACCACTGTTGACCTGCATCACATGCATGTCTCTGACGTCATTGTCACATCCGCCTGAAGCAACATTGTTGAATATGGCCTTCATGACCACAATGCCAACATTGAAGTTGTCGATGTGATCTATGTCTCATCTGAGTCAATGGACTTGCATACATTTCATGTAGTCTCTACCATAATGCACTACTCATCTCCTCATACATAACAAATTCATATATAGAATCTACAAGCTGTAATCGGATAGTGGAGCTGGCCAATGCATCGATATCCATCCATACGTGGTCAGGCATGTCATGAGGCCTCTATGCATCTTTATGCACATACATGTGTAACCTTGCACGAACCAATGTATGCCACATCTGATCTTTCCATCTCAGAAAGTCAATGCCATCAAATCGAGAAGACACCATGCTGGCAATCCAAGGGACTAGCAATGTAACAAGAGGCTAGAAATAATACTCTATCATCAATAAGGTCACACCCGCATATCCATCTGCATAACTCACATCACAAATGTCTCACTGGGGAAGAAACCATGTGAACCATCTGTCACATAACCATGCATCTACCATGCATATAAAACCATGAGCATAAGCTTGCTCACCAAGTATCCAAAGTGACCAAGCAGATGTGAAAGAATCCTGGAAAAAATTTGATAGGGTATCCCCTGTAAAATGAACAATCAGACAAGATAACTAGTAGCAAAAGAACAAAAAGTAACCTATCACCACCTATCATTGATCCAATCAAAGATAATGGCAAATACATATGCCAAAAACTGATGGCAATACGTGCCAATACAATGGTGATACACCTCCCACTCAAGAATAAATCCTGTAAGATGGTTAACATGTCACAAAAAACTTGTGACCAAGTCCAAGTGAATGGAGATAAGCAATGATCGAAAGCTATTGCACAAGCTTCAAGATCCACTAGAGTTATCTTCTAGCATAAAAGTTGGCTAAATTTCAACAGTATCTCCATTGTAAAATGGACTCTGAACCAAGTAAACCATGTGGGAATCACCATCTATAATATCAAATCAATGAACATATGCTAATAGAATAGCCAATCAAGGTGACAAATAAGTGTGCAACTGAGGCTCCAATCTGGATCACATACCTGCAAAGAAAACAAAAGACACAAGTACCAACCAAGATCCAGAATCAACTCTCATAAAATGTGTGCAACATGCAAGTAAATCCGTATCCAAGTGGCATAATTGAGATAGAGATCACAATTCCACTATACATCCATTGACAATGCTATGATCAAGCTCATGATGACATAAACCTCAAAAAAAAAGGTATACCACAATGTCCTCTCACATGCCAAACACATGATAAGATCATGCTCTACTCTCATAGGAGCTACCACAATGATCATACATGGATAATGCCTTCAAACTCTAAAACTAAGAGCTCGCGTACCAAAAAATCTCTCTCAAAGAAGTTCCATAACAAAATGAACCTCCAAAGAAATTAGGGTTCTTGTGGTGAAAATATGTTGCTCTATGTTTTGCTATTTTAGAGATGATAAACTCTAAATTTGAATTCTTATCTTCAAGAAAATTCAACAAATCTTTCTTGGCTACGTAACGATATATAGAACACCTCAATCAGAGGTGTGTAGCTCAAGGTATACACAAAACAAGCATCTATTGTCAATTTCACCTTCACTTGTAGCACTACTGCTCTGTATTTTGCAATTTTGGCAACCTAAAAGTCAGAATTTGGATCTCTATTCTCCTAAAAATTTGTAGACTCTTTTCCCAGCTATGCACAACAACTTAGATCCCTTGAATCCGACTTGTAAAACTCAAGTTATGGCTCAAAAATTGATCTATTATTATAGATTCATCTTCTACATCAGTCTATGTTTTTCAAATTTTCAGTGCTTTAGCACTTCAAACCAGGTTCTGCACCTTGCGAGCTTGTGGCCCTCTTTCTCAGTTATGCACATAACTTTAAAACACACCAATCCGAGCTTCCTAGCTTGAGTTATTGTCAAAATACCAAACAAATCTCGAGAGGTGCCAACCTGCACATTCACCTCTTGTGCCTAAGCTTCCATTGAAGCTTCTTGCACACACCAATGAAGGGCTTTGGTGTGTAGAACAAGAGGAGCAAGGAGGAGATGAAGGGAGAGAGAAGAGAAAGAGAGACATGCACATATGCATGGGAGCCTCGAAACCCACATAATGATCTCCGTTGAGACAATGCTCTATAAATGATGAATATGGGGGTAAGGTCACATGCCCCTTACATCCCCAACAGTAATCTTATTACTCATGGTCTGAATGGGATCTTCGGGGTGCTCCTCCATGATTGTATCTCTCCTAGTGGGTGATGATGGTCCTCGCCCCATACTAGGATATGGATTTGGTCACTTTATAATTTTTTATTATATATATTTTTTTGTGTTTTTCAAATAGTACATTCTATGTATGCTTATAATAAGTAAGTGGTAGTGGAAAATAGACAAGTCACAAGCCTTTGCTCAAATGAAAATGGTAAAACAAAAAACCTTTAGTATGTTTTGTATTCTTTAATGCATATGCATACTAAATTCTAGAAATTTCGGTAGCATAATGGCATAATTTTGAAAATTGAAAAAATTATACTAAGTACTCGACAAGCAATTTCCACAATAACGGTGTCGACAAGCACAATCTAACTACAAACAAATCGAAAGGGATTACACACCCTGAAAAATTTCTTGTTCTTTTCTCATGAAACCTGCAAGAAAATACTCACTTGTTCCCGCGAACCACAATTCATGCATCGTACAATACTATACGACATCCTTACTATGCATATACTATAGATGCTATGCAAATTGCATGTTCTATATGTGGTATGAAGCAAAAAGAAAGAATGAATGCATAATAATTGACAAAGGAACTTATCTGAAGGCCCAAGAAATAATGCAGGTGTATGCAGGTGCTGGAGATAATGCAAACTCCTTCAGAATAGCTTTCCAAGATTCTCCCGATAGTTGGTGCTTCAAAACGATGCTCAAACAAGGATCGATGAAGATAAACAATCAAACTTGAAGCTATGAAAAGGACTAGAAGTAAATCCAAAAGCTGTTCCATGGAAACATCTCTCAGAGAGCAATCCATAGGAACAAAAAGCTCTGAATTTGGGGGTCGGATGCTCAAGTTATGGCTAAATAGGTGGAGGTAGGTGGTCTAAAGTGACCAATAGAAGAAGCTCTTGGCTATGGGAACAAGAGAAATTTGAAAGATCTCTGAATTTTCCCTCTCTTGGACTCCTTCAACTAGATATGCACGCATGCATTTGCCTTTATCCCACATAGGTGACTCAAAGCACCCAAAACCGAATACATATTAAGCTTCAAGCATAGATGCCTTTTACAACAAGAAGTAGAGAGCAGCAAAAGCGCTCTCTCTGTCTCTCTGGACCGTGCCTAAGTGCACGTGAACAGTGAGTATAGATGGTTGGGCAGGTCTCTCTAGGTGACAAAGCACGTAGGCATGTAGATTTTCTTTAGAGGGGATCCTAAGGGCTCCCCGATGCTCCCTTTTGCTCCACCTACCGCACATAACTTGATGGCAACACTCTAGAGGGTGAGGATGACAATCGAAGCAATATCAATATCATGCATAACAAATGCATGCAAACAAAACTCCAAAAGATGACTTTTCCCAAAAATAGGTCTAATACCAAGTGTGAGAAAGGCTTGAATGATGTGTGTGTAACTCTCCTCCCATCCATATATACCCTCTTGTATTCTAAAAATAGCAATGATCTAGAATCATCTAGTGCCACCATGTGTAAATCATGCAACACTCATTCCCATTACTACCGAATACCTTAGGATATCCCCCAAGCTTGGGACCTTGGCTATGGCTGGCCCTTGTCCCTCACACACATAGAATGATCCCTATGGACCAATGTCATGATCCCTGCGGATCAATGTCTAGAATGCCCAAACCACCTTGATCCCTTTGGCTACTACAAGTAGTCCATTTCATTTTGGGGATACCCCTTCTATTAGGGTCACCTGTCAGGAGGAAGTTCCTGCAAATTCTCTCCAACTTGAAGAACTCTTGGTCTTTTGGTCTCCATGAGGAAAGAAAGTAAAGCATCGAGGAGAGAAGGAATGTGTTAATCACCGTAGCACATTGAACCAGATTAATCTACATACCTTTCCAGTATCCCAACTTACTCTTAAGCTTAGAGAGAGCCCAGTTCCATCGCTACCCCATCAAAAGGTCAACTCCCATCAGAATATCTAAGAAGTAAAAGATTTGACCACTAGGGATCAATTGACAACCATGCTCAATAAGCAATTGAGGGAGATGCCCAATGACTTCCCTGAAAGAGATTTTAGAATGATTTATTTTGGATCCTAAAGCCTTGCAAAAGGTATTCATACAACTTCAAAAAGTGTCAATGTTTAATGCGTCATTATGTACTACAGAAAGTCTCATGATCATCTAATCTTGATTGAGAGGTAGACTGAGGCCCTAAATATGACTTAAGTGAGCTTGATGGTTAACAAGGCAGTTGAGACCATTGATCGTGATAGCAAAGAGAAGAGACGCCAATGAGCACCCTTGTCTGATAGATCATTTTAATCTAATTGCTTGAGAGAGTTGATTATTGATGTTTATCTAAGCAGTTGCATTTTCAAGTAGAGTAGAGATCATCTTAATGAATTTTTGGCCAAAGCCCATGTCTTTCAATGATTGGAGAATGAAGTCCCACTCGAGTCTGTCATAAGCTTTGTCAAAGTAAATGTTAAGGAAGAGGAGACTTGCATATATTCCTAGCAAAAACCAGACCTTCCCAAACATCAATGATAGCCTCGAGGATGGGCCTCCCCTTAATGAACCCTTTTTTATCCTTACTGATCCAATCTCGAAGGTGGCAAGTAATATGATTTGCAATGACCTTGACCAAGATCTTGTTACCAATTTGCAACATTGTAATTGGATGCCAATTTTCAATTCTATTTTTGCTTCCTTTTTTGTGAATGAGCTTGATGACACCACTATTGAGGCAAATGGGAAGCATGCCATAAGAAAGAGCCTCTTGCCACACCAAATGTAAAGGAGTGGCCACCACATGCTTGAAGGTCTTGAAGAACTTATTGGTAAGGCCATCCGACCCCGGGCTCTTGCCATTAGGAAGGGAATCCATTACCTCCAGAATCTCAACATCCAAGATGGAAGCTTCGCAAAGATTTTTCCAGTTTTGGTTCTAACATGCGATATGGCAGCCATCCAGTCATATCTATGAGGAGAAAGAAGTGTGGAAACCCCTAATAGCTGGGCAAAGTGGTTGACAATCAGTGTACTATTTTCTTCATCCAAATTGCATTCAATCCCATCAACATTCATGATGAACGGAATCGTTTCCTTGGATTGCTTCTTCTTAAGAAGGTTGCACATCTTTTTAATAGGCTTGTCCATCCTACCAACCCACCGATCTTTAAAGTATATTTGTAAATTCTTTCTTTGAATTTCTTCTTCATATCTCATCATGCTTCTAATTTTTCGGAGTCCTATCGGGTATTGCAAGTGGCCTTTGTTAACTTCTACCTCCAAATACCAAAGCCTTTGATAAATATTTTCCCTTCTAGCACGAAAAATGACTTGAAGATTCTTATGAGCCCTGGCCAAGATGTAGTGAGTCTATAGGACAACCCTCCTCCAACACCTAGCCAAAGAGGAGAAGGAGGCAAAGGCCATGCTCCAAACCTCGATAAGCTTGCACTGGACCGAGGGGAAAGAGAAAATGGTTGAATTGGCATGAAACCAAGGGGCTTTCTTGAGACAAACAATCGGCTTGAATGTAATCACAATTGGGTAGTGATCAAAGATGACCAAGTCCACACTTTGGGAGAGGGAAGGGGGCCCCAATTGTTGATGATATTCTGCGAGATATAGCTCCTATCGAGTATGGCTTTCTGTAAGTCAACACCTCCTTAGAGGTTTGACCAAGAGAAACCATCATTGATCTCCACAAGATGCAGGTGTAATTTGACTTGATCCCAAATTTCCTTCACCTGCGTGTCAATCATCCGTCTCTTCCTCTCCCATCTATCTAAAAGGACCTCCACCATATTAAAGTCCCCACAAAGAACCATGTTTAGGGGCAGTGAATCCAATGACTCCCAAGTGGAAATTCTTTTGAAATCAATATTAGGTGCGTGCAATGAGATGATGGAAAATTGTAGGGGATCCCTAAAAGAAGCAACAACCCATCAATGGTTTTGGTCGGTAAGGGATCAAATTATTAAATGAGTTTTTATATTCCATATCCGCCTCAAGCCAATGGTTAAGCAAAAAGTACAAATGAAGTCCAATATTTCCTATTGACCAAGTTAATGAATAATGGAAGGCGTGATTGGAACAAAAAACTCATCTCATTGTTTGGGTGTAAAAAGTATTACACTATACATAAAAGTGACATTAAAAATCATTTGCCATTTCAAAAAAGTGCTTTCTTCACTTTTGTATTTTGTACATCCTTCTTTAAGTATTTTGTATATGTTGCTTTATATGTTGTTAACCTGGACTTCATCACTAGATATATTCTTCTAAAAAATTGTGAATCTCTTTCAAAAAACTCATAATTAAATGCATCTTCAAAAATCTATACATAATGACCCCCATAAATATTATTCTACTATAATAGGCCATTATACATATTATGTTAATGATCGATAGGGGAATTAAAACCTAGAAATTTTAGGGTTCTAACATGTGCATCTATGAAGGTTTCAATACAAGCTACTATAAGTTTCAAAATTTTGATTGTTAATATACAAGCTATGTCATTTACATCAGTTAAATCCTCTATCAAAACCTTGCAGGTTGTTATCATACATTGCTTTGTTGGCCATGATATCAGATAGTTTGTTGCTTAAGAGATCAACATGGCTTTTCTTTGTGGTGCCGAAATTGTGATTTGAGCTCGTTTCAGCCTCTGAATGCACTATCGTAGTGCTTGTGTAAGCAAATTCATCTTTTTAAGCCAAAGATATATACAAGTTTCTGCTTGCCAGTATAAGCATCTCAAAGTCTACTACAAGTTTAGCGGAACTTGTAAGGGTAATTCTGTTCAACTTTTTTAGATACAATCATTTTTCTACAGGGTCTTTTTAGTCAGAAACACTAAGGATGCTTGTGATACACTTACCACACTATACCAAGCAAGGAATGAGGCTCGTGTTGCTTATCTCTGAAAACAGTTGGAGAGTGAGCACGTGAAGAAGGTGATTCCATGGACAATTTTCTGACAAAGATCAAAGCTTTGAAAGAACAATTGATTTTTGCTAATGAAATCTTGCTTGACAGTTCACTTGTGTAGACAGTTTTGAATGTTCTTCCTGATTCATATCAGAGTTTTGCTTCTACCTTCATTTGATGATGAAAGGCAATCCAAATGCCTTAACATTTGAGGAGTTAGTCTTTGTTCTGTTGCAGGAAGATCAATCTAGGCAAAATAGGTCCATTATGCGTGTTGGAGATCAAGCTTTCCTGGCTAGTCAAAAGGGCAAAGGTAAATGGAGCTCTTCTACTAGTAAGCAAAAATCTACTAACTTTGCACAATCAAAGAAGGAAAACAAAGATGAGAAGAAAATAGAAAAGCAAAAATTGTTTTGTAAATTCTATAAAGGATATGATCATATCATCAAGAATTGTCCAAAACTGGCTACTAAAGAGGCAAGGAAGAAATAGACAAGAAAGGTTGTTGCAGAGGCCTCTATACCCAAAACAGAGTCTGCTAACCTTGTGCAAAATGAAGAATGGGCATTTACTATTGTTTGTAATTTTGACCCATCTTCACATGAACGATGTATGTTCATAGTAGACTCAGATGTTTGGTACTTTGATAGTGGGGCAACCAAATACATTATCTTGCAGTGCAGTTTCTTCACTTCACTTGAGCCTATCCCTATAGGGAATACTATCACATGCACCAACAACTCCTCTTATCTTGTCATGGGAGTTGATAAGATCATTCTGACTACTGTTGATGGTAGTTCTTTTACATTGTCAGATGCTTTATTTGTGCCAGGGATCAAGAAGAATCTATTATCAGTTTCAACTTTGACCAAGATTGGCTTGGTTGTGAAATTTGTTGATGACGGATGTATAGTTCATGATCTGTCAAATGGCAATGTCATTATTGCTTCTGGCATTTTTTGTTGTGGGTTGTATAAGCTCATAGACTATGAAAAATCTGTTTATGATTCAGCATGTGCAATACATGATTCTCAAGCTTTATTAGATGCAAAGCTTTGGCATGATGCTTTGGTCATCTCAATTTTGCTAGTTTGCTACTGGGTACAGTTTTGAAAGCAAAGGCTATCATCTGTATCGTCCATAGCCTAAATGCATTTTGGTTAGCCATGTTTTTGTTTTTGTGGAAGATGTTATTCAGCCATTACTTTCATGTACTAAGGAGACATTTGTTAGCTCTAAAGATATGTATGACACTACTCGTTCAGGCTCTCATAGTGCCTCATTTGCATCAGATTGCTATGCTATGGCTGCATCTAGTCTCTGACATGAGAATGAGCCTGTTTCGTTTGATGAAGCACAAAAGTCAAAAAATTGGATGGCTGCTATGCAATCTAAATATGATGCTATAATGAAGAATGGTACTTGGTCTTTATGTGACTTGCCTCCTGGCAAAAAGGCCATTGGCACTAAGAGGGTTTACAAGCTGAAGCATAAGCCTGATGGAACAATTGACAGGTATAAGGCTAGGCTTGTTGCAAAGGGTTATGCGCCAGAAAGAGGCATTGATTTTGATGAGACCTTTGCACCTACATGTTGTTGATATATTTAGGTAGTGATGTGTGTGGACACACTAGGACCACCGGGGCACTTTTTTCCCTCTTTAGGAGGTTTTTTTCCCCCGGCTTGTATAAACGCCTAGTGCCCTAATGGGCTACTTATCTTTGTACATTCTCTAGTAATACATTCATTATTGTGTGTTTGTGCTCCAAGCTTCTTCTTCTTCCTTGTGTTGTTAGCGTGCTTCCGTAGACGTCTAACTCCAACAATTGGTATCAGAGCGAGTCGTCGCTTCATCTAGGGCGCCGTCGACACTCCTCCGTTTGCAGTCTCAGAATCGCACGAATTTTGGTGAGCATACTCAACCTGCTTTCGAGATCAAAACAGCTACGCTATGTGGTGCCGAAATCGCGATCTGAGCTCGTTTCGGCCTCCGAATGCACTATCGCAGCGCTTGTGCAAGCTATTTTGTCTTTTTGTGCCAAAGGTATATACCAATTTCTGTTCTCCAGTTTAAGCGTCTCGACGTCTGCTACAGGTCTAGCAGAACTCATTTGGGCAGTTCTGTTCAACTTTTTGAGATACAGTCAATTTTTTGCATCAAGGTATTTTAGTCACCGGCCATGGCTGAAAGCAGTGATGTATTCCGTATGTTGGCTGTTGAGGATAAGTTGGATGGTACCAACTACCCATTATGGGCTTATATGGTGCGACATGTTTTGGTTGCAAAAGGATTGTGGAACATTGTGCAGGGTGTTGAAAGACGTCCTGTTACACCTGTAACGATAGGTACTACAAATACAGGTGCTGGAGCTGATGAAGATGGTGTCGAAGATGATATTGTGTAGATTCCTATTCGTGCTACTGTTTCTGTTGCACCTACTGCAGAGCATATTCGTTGGGATGGCAGAGATGCCCAGGCACATGCATTGATAGCTTTGTCTGTCAAACGTGCCATTATTCCTCATATTCGCTCTTGCAGAACAGCTAGGGATGCTTGGGATACACTTACCACATTGTACCAAGCTAGGAATGAGGCTCGTGTTGCTTACCTCCGAAAACAGGAGAGTGAGCACATGAATGAAGGTGATTCTATGGACAGTTTCCTAACGAAGATCAAAGATTTGAAGGAACAATTGATTTCTGCTGATGAGGTTATACCAAATAGCTCACTTGTGCAGACCGTTCTGAATGGTCTTCTTGATTCATATCAGAGTTTTGCTTCTACTCTTCGGTTGATGATGAAAGGCAATCCAAATGCCTTCTCGTTTGAGGAGTTAGTCTCTGTTATGTTGCAGGAACACAGAGCCAAGCTTTCCTGGCTAGTCAGAAGGGCAAAGGAAAATGGAGCTCTTCTACTAGTAAGCAGAAATCTGCAAATGCTACACATTCGAAGAACCACGATAGAGATGAGAAGAAATCAGAAAAGCAGAAATTGTTTTGCAAGTACTGTAAAGGGAATGATCATATCATAAAGAACTGTCCAAAACTGGCTGCAAAAGAGGCAAAGAAAAAGGAGGCTGGAATGGTTGTTGCAGAAGCCTCTACACCAAAAAACAGAGTCTGCTAATCTTGTGCAGGAAGAAGAATGGGCATTTACTACTGTTTGCAGTTTTGACCCATCTTCTCATGAGCAGTGCATGTCTGCAGTGGACTCAGATGTTTGGTACTTTGACAGTGGGGTGACCAAACATATTACCTCGCAGCACAGTTTCTTCTCTTCACTCGAGCCTGCCCCTATAGGGAATACTGTCACATGCGCCAACAACTCCTACTGTTATGGGAGTTGGTAAGATCATTCTGACTACTGCTGATGGTAGTTCTTTCACCTTGTCAGATGCTTTATTTATGCCAGGGATCAAGAAGAATCTGTTATCAGTTTCTGCACTAGCCAAGATTGGCTTGGTTGTGAAATTTGTTGATGACAGATGTACAGTTCATGATCTGTCAAATGGCGATGTTATTATTGCTTCTAGCATTTTATGTCGTGGGCTGTATAAGCTCATAGACTATGAAAGATCTGTGAATGATTCGGCATGTGCAGTTCATGATTCTCAGGCTATGTCAGATGCAAAGCTTTGGCATGCACGCTTTGGTCATCTGAATTTTGCTAGTTTGCTACACCTGCAGAAATCTGATATGGTGTCTTCTTTGCCCAAGCTTGAGGCACCTGGAAAACATGTATGTGAAGGTTGTAGCAGTGTTCCTCCTTTCCAAAAGATGGTTCAGTTCGGGCTATGCAGAAATTGCAGCTTGTACATAGTGATGTTTGTGGTCCTATGCAGACACCCTCTTTTGGGAATTACCTTTACTTCGTGACTTTCATTGATGATTTTTCCAAGCATTCATGGGTATATCCACTCAAAGCAAAGTCCGAAGTGTTCATGTGCTTTAAACAGTTTTTGGTTTTGGCTGAAAATCTGTCAGCATGTAAAATGGGCACCCTCCGTTCTGATCGAGGGGGGGAATATATGTCTTCTGATTTTAATGCATTTCTAGCCAAATGTGGGATAAAACACCAGTGTACAATGCCGTATACACCTCAACAAAATGGAGTTGCTGAACGGAAGAACAGGTCACTCATGGAGATGGCGAGGTGTATGGTCAAGAGTCAGGCTTTACCACATACTTTCTGGCTTGAGGCTGTCATGTGTGCAACATATGTACTTAACAGGTGTCCCACTAAAGCACTGCAGTCTATCACTCCATATGAGGCTTGGCATGACTACAAGCCATCTGTTGCTCATCTGCGTGTTTTTGGTTGTTTGGCATATGCATTAGTGCCTGAACAACATCGCAAAAAATTGGATGATAAGGCAGTAAAATGTATTTTTGTTGGGTACAGTTCTGAAAGTAAAGGCTATCGTCTGTATCATCCACAGACTAAACGCATTCTGGTTAGCCGTGGTGTTGTCTTTGTGGAAGATGCTATTCAGCCATTGCTTTCATGTACTAAGGAGACATCTGTTAGCTCCAAAGACATTTATGATACCTTGATGCCTCTTTTTACAGGTGGACAGTCTAGTGCTGGTCCTAATGAGGCAACTTCTCAGCCTTTGCAGGTTTCATATGATGATGTAGATCATTCTATTTCTGATGCAGATTTACATGATGCACTTGTTGATGAGAGAGTTGATATGGAGCAAGCAAAAACTATGCCAAAATGGTTGGTGCAAACTTTGCGTGATAGCAAATTAGATGCACCTTTGTCATATCGTACTCGTTCAGGCTCTCATAGTGCCTCCTTTGCATCAGATTGCTATGCTATGGCTGCGTCTAGTCTCTGTGATGAGAATGAGCCTGTTTCTTTTGATGAAGCAAAGAATTCAGAAAATTGGATGGCTTCCATGCAATCTGAATATGATGCTATAATGAAGAATGGTACATGGTCTTTATGTGACTTGCCTCCTGGCAAGAAGGCCATTGGCACTAAGTGGGTATACAAGCTGAAGTGTAAACCTGATGGTACAGTTGACAGGTATAAGGCTAGGCTTGTTGCAAAGGGTTATGCGCAGGAAAGAGGCATTGATTTTGATGAGACCTTGCACCTACATGCCATATGACTACTGTTCGGAGCATTTGTGCACTTGCAGCCCATCATGGTTGGAATGTACATCAGTTGGACATTAAAACAACATTTCTGAATGGTGACTTGCATGAAGAAGTGTATGTTTTTCAGCCCCAAGGCTTTGTGCAGAAAGGGCATGAAAACCAGGTGTGCAGGTTAAAGAAGGCATTATATGGTTTAAAGCAAGCACCACGTGCTTGGTATGAGAAGGTACATGCCTATCTGGTTGCACATGGTTTTGTGAACAGTCCAATTGAAAGCACCTTATATGTTAAGCGTGCTCATGATGTGCTTCTGATCATTGTTGTCTATGTTGATGACATGCTGCTCACTTGTCCTCATGAGAAGCATATTGCGGATTTCAAGGCTGATTTGCATGCCTCATTTGAGATATCTAATTTGGGGCATTTGCATCACTATTTGGGCATTCAGTTTATGCAAGTTGATGGTGGAATGGCTTTGTGTCAAACGAAATATATTGACACATTATTCTAGTGTTTTGGCCTTGAAGACTGTAAGCCTATTGCCACTCCTATGGAGACAGGTTTACGATTGAGTCTTCATGATGCTGGAGATGCATTTGATGCTATTCTCTATCAGCACGCTATTGGATGCTTGATTTACTTATGCATCACTCGACTAGATATTCAGTTTGCTGTCTCACAGATGAGCAGGTTTATGCATTGCCCAGGAGTCATGCATTGGAAGGCGGTTAAGCGCATCTTTCGCTACTTGAGTGGTACTCGGCTACTTGGGTTGTTTTATCCCAAGGGGGGATCACTACCGCCAGATTTGCATGCTTTTTCTGACTCTGATTGGGCTGGTTGCTATGACACTCGTGTGTCCACCAGTGGTTTTTGCTTCATGCTTGGTAGCTCATGTATATCTTGGTTGAGCAAGAAGCAGCCTACTGTGGCCACTTCCAGTTGTGAGGTTGAGTATAGGGTAGCTTTCACAGTGACTGTTGAGTGTGTGTGGCTCAGACGCCTTATGGCTGATTTGGGTGTTGGCCAGTCTTCTGCCACCACCATCTTCACTCACAATCAGAGGGCATTGGCAGTTGCAAGGAACCCTGTGTTCCATGCTCGCACTAAGCACATTGAGGTGCATTATCACTATGTCAGGGAGAGGTTCTCTGCTGGGGAGATCAGCTTGGCATATGTGCCCACGCAGGAGAACATTGCAGACCTTTTCACGAAGGCTCTGCCTAGGGAGAAGTTTGAAGCTTTCCGCAAAGCTTTGGGCTTACTTCCTTTTGTGGAGTGATTTCCACATAGCTTGGCACTTCCTTATACATGAGTGCCAGCTCCTTGTTCACGCATCACTCCCAAGGGGGATTTGTTGATATATTTAGGTAGTGATGTGTGTGAACACACTAGGACCGCCGCGACACTTTTTTCCCTCTTTAGGAGGTTCTTTTGCCCCGGCTTGTATATACGCCTATTGCCCTAATGGGCTACTTATCTTTGTACATTCTCTAGTAATACATTCAGTATTGTGTGTTTGTGCTCCAAGCTTCTTCTTCTTCCTTGTGTTGTTAGCGTGCTTCCGCAGACGTCTAATTCCAACACATGTCGTATGACTACTGTTCGGAGCATCTGTGCACTTGCAGCCCATTATGGTTGGAATGTACATCAGTTGGACATTAAAACTACATTTCTGAATGGTGACTTGCATGAAGAAGTGTATGTTTTTCAACCCCGTGGCTTTGTGCAGAAAGGGCATGACAACCAGGTGGGCAAGCTAAAGAAGGCATTATATGGTTTAAAGCAAGCACCATGTGCTTGGTATGAGAAGATACATGCCTATCTGATTGCACATGGTTTTGAGAACAGTCCAACTGAAAGCACCTTATATGTTAAGCGTGCTAATGATGTGCTTCTGATCATTGTTGTCTATGTTGATGACATGCTGCTCGTTGGTCCTATTGAGAAGCATATTGCTGATTTTAAGGCTGATTTGCATGTCTCATTTAAGATGTCTAGTTTGAGGCATTTGCATCACTATTTGGGCATTCAATTTATGCAAGTTGATGGTGGAATGGCTTTGTGTCAAATGAAATATATTGACACATTATTGCAGCGTTTTAGCCTTGAAGACAGTAAGCCTATTGCCACTCTGATGGAGACATGTTTATGATTGTGTCTTCATGATGTTGGAGATGCATTTGATGCTGTCCTCTATCAGCACGCTGTTGGATGCCTGATTTACTTATGCATTACTTGGCCAGATATTCAGTTTTTTGTCTCATAGATGAGCAGGTTTATGCATTGCCCAGGTGTCAAACATTGACAGGCGGTTAAGCGCATCTTTTGCTACTTGAGTGGTACTCGGCTACTTGGGTTGTTTTATCCCAACGGGGGATCACTACCGCCAGATTTGCATGCTTTTTCTGACTCAGACTGTGTTGGTTGTTATGACACTTGTGTGTCCACTAGTGGCTTTTGCTTCATGCTTGGTAGCTCATGTATATCTTGGTTGAGAAAGAAGCAGCCTACTGTGGTCACTTCCAGTTGTGAGGCTTAGTATAGGGTAGCTTTCACAGCTACTGTTGAGTGTGTGTGGCTCAGATGCCTTATGGCTGATTTGGGTGTTGGTCAGTCTTCTTCCACCACCATCTTCATTGACAGTCGGAGCGCATTGGCAGTTGCGAGGAACTCTGTGTTCCATGCTTGCACGAAGCACATTGAGGTGCATTATCATTATGTGAGGGAGAGGTTCTCTGCTAGGGAGATCAACTTGGCATATGTGCCCACGCAGGAGAACATTGCAGACCTTTTCATGAAGGCTCTGCCTAGGGAGAAGTTTGAAGCTTTTCGCAAAGCTTTGGGCTTACTTCCTTTTGTGGAGTGATTTCCATATAGCTTGGCACTTCCTTATACATGAGTGCCAGCTACTTGTTCACCGCATCACTCCTAGGGGAGATTTGTTGATATATTTAGGTAGTGATGTGTGTGAAAACTCTAGGACCGCCGGGGCACTTTTTTCCCTCTTTAGGAGGTCTTTTTGTTGGAAGTGAGGTAGGCCCTTAGGCTCATGTCACAGGTCCATGGTTCCATAGTTCCATTCATGTACAACATTAATTCCAGCAATCTTCCATATTGACAAAACATGAACATACCACAACTTAATCATACAGATGATGAGATAAAGATAGAGAAAGAATAGACAACATGTGTAAGGTGTTACGTAAGCCATCGCTTACTCATAGTATCATATATACCAATGTTCAATGTACAATGTGGGAGCAAAATTCTCAACCATTCTATGTGATGAGAAATAGATGAATGAGTGAATGTACAATGTAACAAACATATTCAGATGTATGGACAGTAATCTGAATATACATGAGATGTGTGACCTTATAGGTTATAGAAGAGTGAATATGAGTGACTGAAAGAGGAAGGATCAGTGTGAACGGAAATCCTCAAACTCATGTGAACACACCTTCTTAAACACCTCATCAAATATGCATAAAGCATATAAGTACTGATTCTCTTGTACCTATGCCGAATAGGACTCCTCCTGATATGAACGCCACAGCCTCCATAAACTTCAAGTAGTACCTATGTGCATAAAGAGAATATGTACCTGAATACTTTAACATAAGATGTGAATCTTATGTTAAACTCCATCTAATGTCTTTGAAGTAGCCAGATATCTTCTTGTAGAAGACAATCTTCAACCTAATATCTTCCTGTAGAAGATAATCTTCAAATATGCCATGTAGATGGTCCCTTCCAATGTCTTTGAAGTAGCCAGACATCTTCTTGTAGAAGAGAATCTTCAACCTAATATCTTCTTGTAGAAGACAATCTTCAAATACATCATGTAGATGGGCGATCCTCACCATCAAGCTGCTAATGACCAAGTCTTCTTGCCATGAACAAGAGATAACCTCCTCTCCATAAGGTAGAGTGTGAGCACACCCTTCATCTTCTCCAAGAAGAATCACCAAGAAGAACTCCATAGCTGCTCCTCAACATGCTTCAAGTTAGCACCATGGCTGCCCCATGTGCTAGAAGAAACACCACCTCTACTGAGGTCCAAGCTCTAGAAAGCTTGTGTTGATCCTAGGTGAAGGATGAATAACAATGAGCCCAAGCTCTTGTTATATAGTGTTTGTGTATTCTGAAAAGCTCCTCAAAAGCAATAAAACAACGATCTACGATCTCCAATAAAACATGAACGCTACACGAATAAAGCACTCTCGAAATAAATCTTCGTTTTCCGCGTTCGCGGTTCGTTCTTGCTTTTCAAGTTTATTAATTGCTAAAATTATAACTCACGGACTGTCGTCGACGGGTTTTGAACCCAGGTCGGTAGGATGGGAGGTTATTGCCTTATCCATGCTGCCACATGGTATCTGTTAAAGAAGTTATGTAGAAATATCTATACGATGTCGCGCGCTCTGGGAGATCAGAGACTTTAAGAGCAAGCTTCCTATGAAGCTACTGTTGGACCAATGGGATATTGATTCCAATAATCCCCCCTGCAATGTCATATTGGTACAATCTGAACTGGATTTGCAAACTATCAAAGCTGCAAACTATCACAAGCTTCAAATAGCTTGTCACAAGCTTCAAGCTTGTACTCCCGTACTTCAAAACTTGTTCTTCAAAAGTCTTCTTCAAAACTGAATCTGACTTTCCTTTGAAAAATCTGAACTTGCTGAATATGAACCATAATACTTGAGAAAATATGCAAACTAGATATCCAATAGTGTACACATCAAGCAATCACTGCTTGACAACAAATGTAGCATGTACTGACTCTGAACCTGCTATCTCTTGTCTTCAAAAACCTGAAAACATACACTAGGATCCATATATTTGCATTTACCTTCCAAAAAAGGTTTCTCAACGTACTTCTGCTGTCTCATGTAAATACACTAAACAAAATCAAGAACTGAATCCTGGAACCTGTGACTGTCAACTCACAACTTAGTGTATTATGAACACTGCTGGTTCATCTCTGATTGTACTCAAGTCAAATCAACTCAACTCAATTGAAATCAAATGAAATCAACTGAAATATGAGTAAATATCTATGATGTCATCATGTCTTCATCCTTTAAGTCCTTCATACCTCTTTCCTTCAGAACTTGGTATAAACATATATGTGTGCACTTTTGAAATATACCTTTCTAAAATATCAAACTTCTCTTCAAATAGAACTCTGGAACCTTCTCCTGAATAGGAACATCCTAACAGGAACTTTCTCCAAACATTCTTCTTCTTCCATCTTCTTTCAAAGCTGGAACATAAAGAGAACCTGACAAAGGAAATATAGGAATACCTGAAATAGGAATACCTGTAGGTATGACTCTGCATTCTTTTACATATGGCTTGAAAATAAGTCTTCATGTTTCATCACCCCCCTGGATGACTTAACACTAGTATCCAAAATTCTTCAAAGTATATCAGACTTTATGAAATGTGGAACGTCTTCCTTCTTTCAATAAATCTGATGTTCAGTGATCAATACCTGTATCTGAAACAAAATCTCTGAACCCTTTTATTAGCACTGCGCAGTTGCCAATAGCTTCCACTATAAGTCTTCAGCTTTTCATATTGTAGAATAAGGTTAGCTGATCCTAACATAACAAAACCTTGCTGAAAGCATTTTAGGATTCATAACCTTCTGCAACATAACAAGTATCTTCTTCTCTCTGCAACACAAATCTGATAGAATCTGAATCTTTGACTTACTTCTTCCAATGTTTAAGAATCAAACAAAAGGATAGACAACTGAATCATAAATACTCAAGATCATACATGATCATTCAAGATCAATGATCTCTCCTGTGTAGAATCTGCTCTTATCAAACCTTCATGACTGAATGTTTGATTTACTTCCTGAATGTCTCCAAGTGTCCATGCTTTTCAAAAAGTTGTAAAACTTTTCTACAAACAAAGCTTTCCAAGAATCTGCAATTCTTACTTGAAACATAAGTGGACATACTTCTCACCTTGAGAACTCCAAAAGCTGCAAGTTGATACTTCATAACTTTCATATTTTACCCGGGTGAAATGTGATAGTACCTGCTTGATTTTCTTTTGGCTAACTCCACTTTTCAATCAAGTGATAGGATCTAATGGAACACCTTTTTGAATACAAGCATGTATCCAAAAAATCAAGACAATCATAGAAAGTAGATTCTTCAACTGACTGGTACATCAACAAGATTATGAATTTTCTGAAGTTTTCTGAAAGTACTGAATATGAGGTAACCTTTTCCAAACATAAAACCTCAACCCAAGTCTTCAACATCTGCTACAAAAAACTCTTTTACCTCAAGAGTTAGATAAAGAAGAAATATACTTCTCTGCAACTTGTCATATACCAAGTAGCTCTGTATTGACACTCCAAGAATTCTTTGAGGGAACATATAAGCTGCCTGCTTAAAAGCTTCAACTAAAACATAACTCATACATATATGAGTTTAAAACATATATCTGCTGCTTTTCTTTCTCTCAATGCAATTCTTTGTCAAATCTACAAAATCATGACCAAGTGTAATGCAAAACAAGAAACTGCTTCTTCTTTAAACAAGATGTTCTCGTAGACTTGTCTTTGGGTGTAGAGGATAAAATAGGAAAAGTATATGGAAAATATATGAGAAAAGGAAGCCTTACTTTTCTTTTGGAAATGATGGACTTTCTTTTTCTGCATCTTTCTTCCACCCGATGATGTCAACATCTTCACACTTCTCTTCCATACCTTTTGTTCTCTTCATCTTGAAGTAGCAAGCACTCTTGACTTCTTCAAACGAACTTTTCTCTTCCTCTAATGTAAGAGTAAGAGATAAAACAAACATGGTATATAAATGGAAGTGAATATAGAATCATGTTTTATCATCTCCTCATATCTCTGAATCAAAATTCTGCTTCAAATGTCTGAAACGACTAAATTCACCAATCGTTGTCTGAATGATGAATTGCCCTTCTAGAGTTACCTTCTCTAGATACATTTGTACTTTGATATCCAACCAACTTACAATAGAAAATTGGCTGAAAAAAACTCATCTCATCTCTGCACTTGTCTTCTTAGATGAACTTTCTTGCCATGAAAGAGATCTTCTCAAAACTCTCTAGAAAAACCTCTAGATACCTGTTTGGATGTAGCCTTTAACTTTCAAAAGATGAAAGTGTATAAAAACACTCCTTGAATTTCTTCAAATCTCTTCATAACTGCTCTTCTAAGATATGACCTGCAAATGATAATCTGATAGTAAAAATTGATACCTGTGATTTGATGTTGATATGCTTCCTTCATCTTCTCTAAACCATCGTTCTTCCTTGAATTTGAAGTAGTCTTCTCTTCATCAAGTCTGGGTCTTCAAACAATACTTTTGTAAAGTATTTGCATACTCTTCCAAAAATATTCGGCTGCTAACAGATCATCAACTTCATACTCCACACTGATGAATACACATGTAACTGAAATGTCTAATTCTCAAATCTCTACTCATCTAGATTAAGTGTGTATGTCAAATGTCAAATATTAGAAGATGCTTTCAAATCAAATGTTGTAAATCTGGAATTCTGGGAACCTGAGATATGAATGAGCCTTAATGCATTGATGCCAAAGATCTAAAGTTCTGTAACCAAAACCTTAGTGCTCTGATACCAAATGTTGGAAGTGAGGTAGGCCCTTAGGCTCATGTCACAGGTCCATGGTTCCATAGTTCCATTCATGTACAACATTAATTCCAGCAATCTTCCATATTGACAAAACATGAACATACCACAACTTAATCATACAGATGATGAGATAAAGATAGAGAAAGAATAGACAACATGTGTAAGGTGTTACGTAAGCCATCGCTTACTCATAGTATTATATATACCAATGTTCAATGTACAATGTGGGAGCAAAATTCTCAACCATTCTATGTGATGAGAAATAGATGAATGAGTGAATGTACAATGTAACAAACATATTCAGATGTATGGACAGTAATCTGAATATACATGAGATGTGTGACCTTATAGGTTATAGAAGAGTGAATATGAGTGACTGAAAGAGGAAGGATCAGTGTGAACGGAAATCCTCAAACTCATGTGAACACACCTTCTTAAACACCTCATCAAATATGCATAAAGCATATAAGTACTGATTCTCTTGTACCTATGCCGAATAGGACTCCTCCTGATATGAACGCCACAGCCTCCATAAACTTCAAGTAGTACCTGTGTGCATAAAGAGAATATGTACCTGAATACTTTAACATAAGATGTGAATCTTATGTTAAACTCCATCTAATGTCTTTGAAGTAGCCAGATATCTTCTTGTAGAAGACAATCTTCAACCCAATATCTTCCTGTAGAAGATAATATTCAAATACGCCATGTAGATGGTCCCGTCCAATGTCTTTGAAGTAGCCAGACATCTTCTTGTAGAAGAGAATCTTCAACCTAATATCTTCCTGTAGAAGACAATCTTCAAATACATCATGTAGATGGGCGATCCTCACCATCAATCTGCTAATGACCAAGTCTTCTTGCCATGAACAAGAGATAACCTCCTCTCCATAAGGTAGAGTGTGAGCACACCCTTCATCTTCTCCAAGAAGAATCACCAAGAAGAACTCCATAGCTGCTCCTCAACATGCTTCAAGTTAGCACCATGGCTGCCCCATGAGCTAGAAGAAACACCACCTCTACTGAGGTCCAAGCTCTAGAAAGCTTGTGTTGATCCTAGGTGAAGGATTAATAACAATGAGCCCAAGCTCTTGTTATATAGTGTTTGTGTTTTCTGAAAAGCTCCTCAAAAGCAATAAAACAACGATCTACGATCTCCAATAAAACATGAACGCTACGCGAATAAAGCACTCTCGAAATAAATCTTCGTCTTCCGCGTTCATGGTTCGTTCTTGCTTTTCAAGTTTATTAATTGCTAAAATTATAACTCACGGACTGCCGTCGACGGGTTTTGAACCCAGGTCGGTAGGATGGGGGGTTATTGCCTTATCCACGCTGCCACATGGTATCTGTTAAAAGAAGTTATGTAGAAATATAAATACGATGTCACGCGCTCTGGGAGATCAGAGACTTTAAGATCAAGCTTCCTATGAAGCTACTGTTGGACCAATGGGATATTGATTCCAACACTTTTTCCCCCGATTTGTATATATGCCTATTGCCCTAATGGGCGACTTATCTTTGTACATTCTCTAGTAATACATTCAGTATTGTGTGTTGTGCTCCAAGCTTCTTCTCCTCCCTTATGTTGTTCACCTACTTCCGCAAACGTCAATCTCCAACATGGAACTGCACCTTTGCCACACACTCCTCTCCAACAAAGTGTTGGAGGATGGTGGTCATGAAGACACATCACATCTTGCTCTGAACTTAGAAGAATCTTCAAAACATTCATCCGACTAGAAGGGAAAATCTTTAACAAAGGCTTAGGCACCTTGAGAAGAACTCAACAAAGGCCACTCTCAATACCAATGAGGGCTCTAAAAAATCAAAAGCATGCTGAGATACAAAGAGGAAATTCAAAGAAAGAATCTCTCAAAATTTTTTAAAGAGTGGTGGGCAAAAAAAGCACACAAACCTACTAAAGAGATATGTGGCCTCCCTAAGAAGAAGAAGTCAAATGAAGTGATCCATTTCATGATGGATATCGATGGTCTTGAGTGCAAGACAGATGAAGAAAATAGTATGTTGATTGTCAATCACTTCTCCTAGCTTTTGGGGGTTTCCACACCTCTTTCTCCTCATAGGCATGATAGCATGGTAGCCATCTCTAGAGTCAGAACCAAACAAATTCCACAAAATATGATTCCTCTTCTTGAATCCCCCACTTCAGGTAATGAGATTTTTGACGCTATTCATTCACTTCACAATGGCAAAAGTTCAAGGCTAGATGGCTTAATACATTTTGTGAGGCATCAAGCTCCAAAGTAAACCACTCTAAAATCGATTTCAAGTCTATTATTGGGCATCCACCTCAAATTTTGATTGATCATGGGTGTCAGTTGATCCCATAGGGACAAATCTTCCACCTTTTAGGTATTCTGATGTTTCACCTTTCGATGGGTCAACAATGGAATTGGGATCTTTCTAAATTGATAACAAGTTGGCATATTAGAAATGTATGCAAATTAACCTGGCATGGTGAGCTATGGTGGTTAACACATTCCTTATTTATTCAATTACTTACTTTCTCTCGTGATGGAGACTGAAGGACCAAGAGATTGTCGAATTGGAAAGAATTTGCAGAAACTTTCTTTTGATGAGAGACCCTAATAGAATAGATGTCCCCAAGATTAAATCGGTTAATTGCATAAGCCAAAAAGGCCAAGGTGGTTTCGACATTCTAGATATTAAAGGAATGGCCAATAAGTTGGCACCAAAATGGTTAATTAAAGGGTGGAGCAATAGGGAAGCCTCTTGGGCCAAATTTATTTTAGAAACAAGAAAGCTCTTAGGCTTGTGGGCCTTCTATGGTGGAAGGGACTTGATCTTCTCACTCTTTTGTTCTCCCTCTATGCAGTGACTCCCAGAGGCTTGAGTGTAGTTTGCTCTCTGTGGAAGAGTTGGAACAAGATGAAATAGTATGTCAATATCAATGAATATTGGAAATGGGCAACCAATATTAGACAAAATGATTCAATCTGGTTCCCTATCAAGGGCATTAGATGTGTTGAGTCTCGAAACCTCCAAAAATCTAGGAAGCTTTGGAACAAAGTGTTCCATTTATGGAAGTACCTCTGGAATCATAAACGTATGCCAATGGATTAGATTTGAAGACATTGACTTGGCTAGGAGAATGGACTATGAAGAATGGTGCCTATTGCGAAGTAGATTCAATGTTTGGGAGTGCTTGAAGACCCGCCTCCTTATTGGGTATGACTCCCCATGCCTTGAGGGTCTAAGGTGGCACAATGGCAACCGTTTTGAAACGATTTTGAGATTGAAGAAAAATGTGGATTTTTGTGTCACGCTTAACAAGAATTCATGTCTAAATTGGTTGGGTTTAAGGTCGGACTTTAAGTTCCAATCATTTTGCCATCCCCTCATCGAGATGAGAAAGCGGTTCTTATGTGGAAAATCCTCCATGAGGGAATTTGGACTAATGTAAAAGCAAACAAAATTTGTGGAGCTCCTGCTTGTTGTAAACATTACCTTGATGGCAATGAAGACCTAAGACACCTCTTGACAAGAAATTAATGTATAGGAATTTTCCTAATGCTTGCTATAATTGCTATAATCAAGGCCACCTCATCAAATACTTTCATCTACTTCATGTCTCTAAAACTTATAGAGATACTCAAAATGGTCAAGGATCAAATTCACTTGCTCAAAAGATCAACTCTAATCTGATTTATAATAACACAAAAAAGGGGAACATAAGAAATTCAAAGAAAAAAAATCTAAATTGCCTAATTCTTTTGATGTTTTGTTAGAGGATGTCTTCAACCCATTTGAGGATGTAAAGGATGTCGAAGGAAGCTCCTCCAAAAAGCATGAAAAAGAAAACCTTCATCCTAATGGTGATAATAGCTATGTCAAAAAGCAAATTGGTAAGACTAATTCATATTTGATTGATAAAAATTCTGGTAATAATGATTGGACTATTATTGGTAAGAGGAACAAGGGAATATTCACTTCCCCAAAGAAAATTGAGCAACCCAATAGGATCACATCTCACAATGTTAATGCCTTTTCTCAAGAATTGAATGACATGTAAAAATAAAAGACAAATGTGATGAATCAGGATGATGATGGAATAGAGGATGTGAGGTTGAGTATAGGGCAAGTTTCACAGTGACTGTTGAGTGTGTATGACTTAGATGCCTTATGGTTGATTTGGGTATTGGTTGGTTCTACCACCACCATCTTCACTGTTAGTCAGAGTGCATTGGTAGTTGCGAGGAACCATGTGCTCCATGCTTGCACTAAGCACATTGAGGTGCACTATCATTATGTCAGGGAGAGGTTCTCTGCAGGAGAGATCAATTTGGCATATGTGCCCACATAGGAGAACATTGCAAACCTTTTCACAAAGGGTCTACCTAGGGAGAAGTTTGAAGCTTTCCACAAAGCTTTGGGCTTACTTGCTTTTGTGGATTGATTCCACATAGCTTGGTACTTCCTTATACATGAGTGCCAGCTCCTCATTCACCACATCACTCCCAAGGGGGATTTGTTGATATATTTAAGTAGTGATGTGTGTGGACACTCTAGGATTATCGAGGAACTTTTTTCTCTCTTTAGGAGTTCTTTTTCCCGTGGCTTGTATATATGCCTATAGCCCTAACGGGTCACTTATCTTTGTACATTCTATTGGTAATGCATTCAATATTATGTGTTGTGATCCAAGCTTCTTCTTCTTCCTTGTGTTATTTGCATGCTTCCACAGACATCAAAGTCCAACATGTGCAAAAGAATAAACCATAGGGATATTAGTTTGAGTGATAGACATGGGAGTGGGAAGCTTTTTACCATACACAATTTCATACATTGCATGTCCATTAGTGGTATGCGTTGTGTTATTATATGCAAACTATAGTAAAGGAATTTTCTCATCCCAATTACTTGGATTATCTAAAGAATAACAACGTAATAAATCTAAAATAGTAGTATTTTAGCTTCACTTTTCCCATTACTTCCAGGATGAAATGCATAGAAAAAGTCTATTTTGGAACCTAAATTTAGAAATAATGCAACCCAAAAGTGATTACAGAAACAAACATGTCGATTTGAAAGAATAACTTTTGGAAAACCATGATGCAAAAAAATATATTTAATAAATAACTTAGTAGCTTGAGGTGTACAAAGAGTCTTTTTTACAAGGAGTGAAATACACTTGTTTACTAAACCTATCAACAATTGTCCAAATCATATCATTTTAAGATGAAGTTGTAGGAAGACCGGTAATAATTCATAGAAATTTGTTCACATGGTCCATTAGGTATGAGAAGTGGCATTAATAATCTGAATGCTTTACCATGATCTCATTTCACACGTTGACAAACAATGCAATGTGAAACATACTGTGGAATATCCTTTTCCATATTTGGCCAAAAGAAAAATTCTTTACACGTAGAAATAGTACTTTGTATGCCCCTATGACCATATAGGATGGTTCATGCATCTCTTTCATAATAAATTCTTTAAAACCTTGTTTGATGCATAACTTATGTTGGAAATACAGGAATCCATTTGAAAAGTGCAATGATCATCACTAAATGTTGTAGAACTATTGAAAACATTTCATGTTTGTGAAAAATAAAAATCAAATGCATAAGTAGGAATCATGTTATGAAATGAATGAATATGAACAACAGAAACATTATTGATTGAAACAATATTTGTTTGTGGGGATGGAAGTGACTAAGGGCATCAATTAAAACATTAGCTTTGCCAATTGATATTGAGTCATAGGCTGAAAATTTTGTATGAATGAAGCCCATTTAATGTGTCTATCTGAAATCAATGGTTGATTCAATAAATGCTTAATAATTTGTTAGTTTGTTTTGATTAGAACTTTAGAACCCATAAGTTAATGTTTCCAAAATTTTAAAGCATGCCAACAGCTAAGAGTTCCTTATCATATGTACTATAGTTCTTTTTAGAGGGTTTAAGTCTCCTACTTTCAAATGCAATAGGATGATCATTTGCATTAATACAATACCTATACCTAAACCACTAGCATATGTAACTACATGGAAAGGTTGTGCAAAATTTGCTAATTGCAAAATAGGTGCATGAGAATGTGCATGTTTGAGTTTTTCAAAAGATTGTTGTTGTGTTAATCCCCATGCAAATTTTAAATTTTTCTTCAATAATAATGTGAGTGGAAGTGCTAAATAAGAAGACCTTTTACAAACTTTCTATAGAAACTAACTAACCCTAGAAAAGAGTGTACATCATTCACAGATCGAGGTACATGCCATTCTTCAATTACTTTAATTTTCTTTGGATCGACATGAATGCCTTGACCTGAAACAATATGTCCTAAATACTCTAATTCTTTTTGGAAAAAATAAATCTTTTCAAGATTGTCATAAAGTTTGTTTTTGCATAACAAATCAAAGATTGCTGCTAAATGATTTTCATGGTCATTATCATTATCAGTGTAGACAAGTGTATCATCAAAGAAAACATGAACAGAAGCTTGGTAATCAAGGAAAATGTTATTCATCATATGTGCAAATGTAGCAGGTGCATTGGTGAGTCCAAAAGGCATTACCATGAATTCAAAATGACCAATTTGAGTTCTAAAGGCAATCTTGTAAATGTCATTTTGTGTCAATCTTATCTGATGATACCCATATTTAAAATCAATTTTGCTAAAGACACGTGCTCCATGAAGTTTATCTAACAAATCATCTATCCTAGGAATAGGATATTATTTTTAGTTGTGATTTTATTGAGTGCTCTATAGTCGATGCACATCCTATAAGTCTTGTTCTTCTTCCACTAAGAGAATAGGTGCTCCAAAGGGAGAAGAACTAGGTCTTATATGTCCTTTGTGGAGTAGATCCTTAACTTGGTTAGTGATTTCTTTTTTATGTAAAGGTCCATGCCTATAAGTTGCTTTATGGGGAGGAGAACTATCAAGAATTAAGCCTATACTATGGTCAAGAGATCCCGTAGAAGGTGCTAGTTTAGAAGGAAAATAAGCCATAAAGCAATCTTGATAGGAATCCATAAATGATTTATGTGCATTAGGAAGTGTATGTGTATAATCAACTATGTTATTGAGAAAACAATACATGAATTGTAGCCTTTTCTAAATGCATGTTTGACTTGAGTATGTCTAATTAATGGAAATGGTTGGAAGTCATGCATTGAAGACAAAGAAATATTTTGATTGTTAAAGTTAAAACTTATTGTGTGTGTATGATAATCAATGCATGGATTATCATGATGATGGAAAGGCATACCAAGTATAACATCATAGGATTGCAAAGGAGCAATTAAGAATGTACGTTCATCTATGCATGAACCTATACAAATCTGAACGTTATGCACTTCACTTGTAACATTATATCTATTTTCTTGAAATGCAGCCTTAACTTTATACATAGAAGGAAGTGGATGTAATTGAAGATCTTGCACTAGTGTATAAGAAATAAAATCATGTGAACTACCATCATCATGTAAAGTATTAACAACTTTACCATTAATAGTGCTTTGCATACAAAGTAAAGAATGAATAGAAATTTCATCACCCAAGGTACTTAGATCCTTTTCCAATGCTTCTTTGGTCAAATCAGGTTGAGTGTCTTCATGAACCACCTCCATGTTGTGCACTTGAGCTCCAACAGGCTTCATGTCATTAGTTCGGAACCTACATTTAGCTTTAGTATGACCAAATTTACCACAATGCCAGCAAGTGATATGGGGCCTCTTTTGTTGAGAATCCATCGTTGTAGTTTGAAAGGTTGGAGGTTTGGTAGGGTCCAAGGGGGTTGCTTTGTGGAGTGTGAAATTAGATTGAGGAGGGTGCTAAAAAGTAGGGGAAGAAAAAGTAGTGAAAGGACGCTTGAAAGGAAAATTGGGCTTGCTTGGTTGTTGTCATTGATGTGTTTGTTGTAAGTGAATGGACTTGGTGATGGATTGAAACTCCTTCTCAGCATCATATGCAAAAGAAATAGTTTCATAGAGGGTCATGTTGTAGAGAGTACGCATGCGGAAGCAAAATGAAAAGGAAAGTACTCTCACAAAACAAAGAATGTGTGAGACACAAAATGAGTAGACCATGAAGTGGGTAAACTCATGTGGATTAGAAATGAGCTTGCCAAGAGCATGGAGTAGGCTCCTCAAGCTTCTAACCAAGTACAAATGAGGGGAGAGGCCCTCCTTATATAGATTTGGGAGGGGCTCTCAAAAGTACATCATATGTGGGATAAGTCTCCTGAAAGGAGAATGAATACAACTGGTAGAAGAAGGAGAATGAATACAACTGGTAGAAGCACATGGCAAGGTACCCAAATACAAAGGAAATACAATATAAAATGGAAATAGACTAGAAACAGAGTGTCTCCTGGCTACAAAATGGAGATGCACTCATGCAGATACAAATGTAGATGAAGTAGGAGCAATCATGTCGTCAACACCCCCTCTGCAGCTCCATTTTGGAGCGGTTGAATGCTGCAGAGGTCCACCAAGCGCTGAAGCGGAACCGGAGGTAGAGCCTTCGTGAACATGTCCGCCAGGTTCTCTTGAGAGGTACACTGCTCCAAAGTAATCTCTCGAGATATGAGCTTCTCGCGGATGAAGTGGTACTGGATCTCGATGTGCTTCGTCCGAGCGTGGAACACTGGATTCTTGGCGATGGCCAAGGCTGACTGGCTGTCCGTGCGAAGACATATCAGAGTATCCTGCAAAACACCAATGTCAGATAATAAACGTCGAAGCTAGATGGCCTCACATGCTGCAAAGCTGGATGCTCGATACTCGGCCTCGATATATGATAGAGCGACTGTAGGCTGCTTCTTACTTGCCCAAGAGATAGGTCCTGAGCCAAGCAAGAATATATACCCAGAAGTAGATCGTCGAGAATCAGGATCACCAACCCAATCTGAATTGGAATATCCGGCGAGTTCGATGCCCCCTCTGTACCAAAGACCATGATATCGGATGAGGGCAAGATATCGAAGTAGTCTCTAAGCAGCATCCCAATGAGTCTGACGAGGTTGATGTGCAAACTGACTGAGTATACCAATTGCATAAGCAATATCTGGTCTAGTGTTGGCAAGGTAGAGTAATGAACCAACAAGCTATCGATAGGTATGCACATCCACAAGTGATGATGAGTCCTCTAGTGTAAGCTTGATGTTTGGATCAAGTGGTGTAGAAATTGAGCGACACTGGTCCATGTTATATATGGAAAGTAGATCAGAGCAGTACTTCTTCTATGATAGGAATATACCTTCTCTGTCTTGCCAAACTTCCATACCCAAGAAGTAGTGAAGTAAGCCAAGATCTGTCATAGAGCACTCAAGGTGAAGCTGTGTGATGACGAACTGGATGCGTTCTTCGTCTGAGCCTGTCAAGATCAAGTCATCTACATAGAGAATGATGATGGATACTAAAGACTCCTTTTGATAGATATAGAGATTAGCATCAGCATTGCTTCTGTGAAATCCTTTGTCTTCAAAGAACTTGTGAATCTTTTCATACCAGGCCCTGGGAGCTTGCTTAAGTCTGTAAAGTGCCTTGTGAAGCTTGTAGACTTGATCTTCTTTGCCTTTGATCTTGAAGGCTTCAGGTTGTTCAACTTATACTTCTTCTTGAAGATCTCCATTTAGGAATGTACTTTTGACGTCCAGCTGGTAAATGGGCCACTTAAAGTGAGCACTTAGTGCTAAGATGACTCTTATGGTTGTGAATCTTACAGTAGGAGCAAAGGTTTCTTCATAGTCAATGCCATGTTGTTGCTTGTATCCTTTAGCGACTAATCTTGCCTTATATTTATCTAGAGTGCCATCAGACTTGTATTTGACTTTGTATATCCACTTGACCCCTATGACTTGATGGTTGGTTGGTTTGGGAACTAATGTCCAAGTCTTGTTCTTTGCTATTGCATCCAATTCTAGTTGCATAGCTTCTTCCCACTGTGGTTGGCCTTGAGCTTCTTTGTAGTTGGATGGCTCTGGGATTTGCTGAATTTGGTGCATTAGAGCATAATTAACATAATGACTTTGTTCACATTGTTTCTTATCAAGAAGCCTTTGAGATCGGTGTGGTTGTTGTGAAGTACTTGCTTCTGAGTTGGAGTTTGGAGATACTGAGTCCCCCTCTGAAGTGTAGATAGGTGGACTAACACTTGTACTTGAATCTTTTCTTGAGTATGAGGAAGCTTCATTGAAGATCACATCCTTCAAAATGGTGATGGAGTGGTTTTCCATATCATATAGACGGCATGCCTTTGATTGGTCACTATAGCCTATGAATATGTGTTTCTTGGACTTTGATTGTAACTTGTTTCTATCTTCTTTAGGTACGTGGACAAAAGCTTCACTACCAAAGACTCAAAAGTAGTTCACATTTGGTTTTCTTCCATAGTAGGCTTCGAAGGGTGTTTTGTTGTGTAAAGCCTCGATTAAGGATGTGAACGGCAGTATGCACTGCTTCTGCCCAGAACTTGTAGGGTAGATCCTTGTGATGAAGCATTGTTCATGCCATTTCCATCACACTGCATATCTTCCTTTCAACTACTCCATTCAGGGATGGAGTATGAGGCTGAGTGACTTGACGTTTGATCCCTTTCTGGTTGAGAAAGTTATCAAAGTCATGATTGATAAACTCGCCACCTCCATCTGATCTGATGGTTTTAACTTTAGTTGAAGCTTCATTCTCAACTTCCTTGATCCAAGTTTGAAACTTAGAGAATGTGTCTGCCTTTGATTTCAAAAAGTACACCCAAATAAAGCGAGAGTGGTCATCTACTAGAAGATAAAAGTAGAGGGATCCACTAAAGGATGGGGTATTTATAGGTCCACATAAGTCCATGTGGATAAGGGCTAGTGCGTTCCTCGCTCGTGTTGAAGCTTCCTTGGGAACTGGGGCCCTGTGTTGCTTGCCTTGGGTGCAAGCTTGGTAGACATCAGTAAGTTGCCCTATCTTTGGCAATCCCTTCACAAGTTGGGATGAAGACATTTTTGATAAGTATGACGTGTGGCCAAATCTCTGGTGCCACAAACTTGAGTTTGATTCTTTGGATACAAAGCATGATAGCTTGTAGAGGCCCTTTTCTTCTATACCTTGAGCAATGATATTCTTTGTATGGGGATCAACTACCTTAACTGAGGTGTTATCAAACCATAGTTGTTTGTCTTGATTTGTAATGGCCTTGATGAAAAGGAGATTCATACATAAGTTTGGAACAAAAAGAACATTGGATAAAGACTTGCAGTCGCCCTGATGGTTGGAAATTTGAACTTTTCCTTTTCCTTCGATGGGTAAACTTTTGTTGTTGCCAAGATAGACTTCTCCCGTATGTTCTTCGAGGTCTTGAAAGGATTCCTTGTCTTTGCACATATGGGAGGTAGCTCCGCTATCAAAGATCCACTCATGTGGGGAGCTAGAAGTCACTAGTGCATTGGCTTCTGTGGGATCTATGTTGGGAGCCTTTGGATGCTTGCCTAGATGTAGAAGCCTTCGATGATTGTTTCTTTTTATAGCAAAACTTTTCTAAGTGGCCTGATTTCCCACAGAAATTACAGGTGAACTTCTTCGATGAATTATGTGATTCTTGCTTAGATCCATTGCTAGCCTAATGACTTGTGGTTTTGCCCTTATTGAATGGGCTTTTGGCATTCATGGCAGATTCCTGGGAGGAAGTCGATTTGGCTCGCGAGTCATGAAGGAGCAATAGTCAACAAACCTCTTCCCAAGATAAGACTTGGCCGCGATTATACAAAGTTGTGACAAATGTCTCGTACGACTTAGGTAACTTGTTGAGAAGCTGAATGGCCATGTCTTCACTAGAGATCTGCCTACCACATAGTGCTAATTTATGCTGGTAATCCTCAAATTGGGCTATGACCTTGGTAATTGTGTCGTGTGGCCTAATGGTCAAATTATGAAACTCGGCCTCTAATGCATATATCTTTGAAGGAGTTTTGTCTTCATACAAAGCGGCTAACATATCCCAAGCATCCATGGATGTCTTGCAGGCTGTGATATGTCCTTTCGTCAGTTCGTTGCAGGCAAGTAACAACTGACCTAAAGCTCTTTTGTCCTTGACATTCCACACATGCCAATTGTCTAAGTTGGTATCCCTATTGGGTTCAAGGTCTGACCCATCAACTACCTCATGAAGAAGATTTGTGTAGAGATAAGCGCGCATGACATCTTTACATAAATTGTAATTTTGTCCATTGAGGTGTTCATCCTTAGGCATAAAAATAGGGGTGAAAGAGGGTAAGAAGCTAGCCATAGATGATGAGCTCCCTTCACTTTTGGTCATTACAAAGCTATGAAGATAAAGTGTTTAGAAACACTACCAAAATCTTCGCCAAACATACGAGCTTTGAAGATAAAGTGTTTAGAAACACTACTAAAATCTCTTGCCAAAAATGCTACTAAAATAATTGCAATGCTTGAAATGAACGACTCGATACCGCACTTAAAATTCTCAGGGAGGGGGGGGGGCTTAGAGTAGCCATACTCTTGCAAAACACGAAGATGAGTCGACGCAAGAGGAGGGGGCTTAGATTAGCCCGTTGCATGCCGATTGAGCCTTAGAGTAGGCTTGGGAATTCAAGAAACTTTGTGGGTGGGCTTAGGGTAGCATCCACCCCACAAAAGTGCACGCACACAATATTGTTCTTCTTATATTTTGAGATACAAGAGTGGGCACTTAGTGCCCTAGTGGATCCAATGATGGTGGAGACTTTCTTAAGAAATACACATGGACCCCTTACAACTTATAGAGCCAAATGGGATGCTCAAACCAAGGATTGGTACCCTTGAAAAATACAAAATTCCTTAGGGTTGTGCATTTTTGTTTTGGTCACTTGGTATCAAACTTGGAGATCAATGAAGTCATGTCATGCATGTTTCTAGGCGTCAAACTTGTTTTTTTACTATAGCTTGATGAAAGGACGTTCTTTAGCATAAAGGATATTATGGACCCCATCCAAAATTCATACGCTCATATTAAAGTGATTATTTGAGAGATGTGTGCTCCAAAGTTGGGATCTCATGACTCGGACTTAACTATCGTGGCCAAAATAGAATCACATAATGAGCAAATGGTGCACAGATGCCAGAACGGTCATGGTGCCTGTTATGCAACAGACTTTAGCAAAAATAAAAAACATGGACTTAAATGAGTAGTACTTTGCACTTTCTCTGTTGGCTGTCTTTTCGCCCATCACCTACCTATGGAGAGTCACAACTGGTCACGTGAACCATCAGCTAATTCTGGGGCAGGTACCAGTGCGGAGCCTCCGAAGGAATAGTGGGTCACTCAACTACGCAATGAGTAGTGGCCATTGGGTCACTCAACTGCGAAGAGAGCATTTGTTGCTCCTGCTCAAGATGAAGGATTTGCCGATTTGCAGTGAGGCTTCAGGCGACTGCTTCTCAGGGAAGGGGAGAGCTCTACTCCTTCTTTCTATAATCCTATGGCTGCCCCCGTGAGCACGCAGTTCTCGTTCGATGCAGCTCCTGATTGCCTACAGAAGTATTCCTTTTCGGGTGGGGAGTTGAGACAGTTCACGCTTTCACAAGTGTATGCTCGCTTGTTAATCTCATTTTGGGCATGTTGGAGTTTGTGCCGCAAAAGCTCTAATTGTTGCTTGATTGGTACCCCAGGTAGGGGTGATGTACCAAAATCCTTGGAAATTATGGGCAAGGTCCATGGCCTTATATAGAATCAAAACCTATGACTAATCATGTGAAAAGAATTTTAACAATAGTGTATATATAAGAAAATAATAATAATAATAATAATAATAATAAATAAATGAGAGTTTTTTATAAATAAATAAGCAAAAAGAAAGAGAGTGTTAAATAAATAAATAAATAAGGTGAAGAGAGTGTTAGACGTTATGTTAAAGGAATGGGGTATCAAAAAGTGAAAATAAGCTAGTGGATAAAGCATATCTCTTGTAAATGTGAGGTTGTGGCTTCAAATCTGCTACATGGTAATAAGGAAGTAAGTAAGCTAACTAGAGAAATAAGTAAGCTAACTAGGGAAATAACTAAGCTCTTATTGCCACTCATAAGTTAGAACTGGTTTGCGCATAACCAATGGTTGCCAATGGAACCAAAGGCCTCGACTAAGGCATAGAACTATGGCATAACTTTGGCATCTTTGGCTTCTCTGGCACTTATGGTTCTATGGTTTCTTCAACACCTTGGAGTAAGCTGAAGGAATAACCGAATTGATAAATGAACTTGATAATCGAATTCGATAAGCAAACTTGATAACCGAATTTGATTATCGAATCGAACTCAAACAATCAACAATGCATAGGGAGTACAATAAGTACAATGAGCATAGTGAGCACAAGGAGTACAAAGAGTATAGTGAGTATAGTGAGCACAGTGAGTAATGTCATCATGAGCATAGTGCAGAGTGTGACAGGACACAATGCAGAGTAATAAATTGGAAAAAACTCGAAAAAAACACACTGGAAAACAAAAAACAAACGAAATTGATGAACGAAAACCTGGACCAAACAATTGAGGCAGATGCTGAATTACGAATGGATGTTGTAAATCATAAGTAGATGTCAAAAAACCACCTCTAGAGATGTGCCTTGGCTCTGATACCACGATCTTGTGTATGCACATATGTAGAGGATAGTACAACAATGAAATCTCACAAAATCATAAACAAAATAGAAAGAGACAAGATATTGGACACAAGATTGGGTACAATCTCTTGAACAGTGAATAGTGCACAGGGAGTATAGTGAGCACAATGAGCACAATGACCACAATGAGCACAGGTAGTATAGTGAGTACAATGAGCACAATGAGCATAGTGAGTACAATGATCACAATGAGTAGTGTCACAGTGAGCACAATGCACAATGTGACAGGAGCACAATGCACAGTAAGAAAGTCAAAAAAAAAAAAAAAAACACACCGGCAAACAAAAAACAAACGAGCTTGATAAATGAAAACTTGAGTTGGAAGATCAAGGCAAATCTCAAATCGCGAACGGATGCCGTGAATCACAATTGGACATCGACGAACCACCTCTATAGATGTGCTTTGGCTCTCATACCCCTATTGATCGGATCTTACAGATGCGTGCATGCAAAAGATAGTACATAAATGAAATCTCACAAAAGCATAAATAGAATAGAAAGAGACAAGATACTAGACACAATATTAGGTACAATCTCCCCCCACATACTCTGATGGATGAGTCTATCAGAGCATGTGTATTTATAGATATTTTTCATTACATCCTGAATAGAAGATACATGAAAATAGTGCTTTGAAAAGCACGTATTTATGAATATATGATTTATTTACAAAATGGTCGCTTTGTAAGAAATCTACTATTTTTGCAAAAACGTCTCTTTCTAAACCGATCTATTATTTTACAAAAAATAACTAAAATGCTATCTTCTAAATATTCTTCTAAATATCTTCAAAAATATCTGAATAAGTTCACGTGCATTCACACCCTCATGAGTCTTCACCTGCTAAATCAAAACATAATCACATTAAAAACCTCAAGACATTAAAATCCATATAACATTCCATTATTCCATAAATTATAACATCAAGTCCTTGTCAACAAACCCTAAAGAAAGGTTTTTGTCAAGACATCAAGATTAGTGGTCAAGCCTACTAAGGCCACTAGAAAATGGGTTACAACCCCACTTCTCTTCAAGCTCTTATATTTGGTCCTCCTTCTTTGCTATTTATTTGTGATAAATAACTTAAAAATTATTTCTTTAAATGTGAAAGGTATTGTTGACCCTGTTAGGGCCAAGACAATTGGTAATTGGCTCAGTGAGTTGTTTTCTTTTCCTAAATTTTCATGTTTTCAAGAAATGAATCTTGGGGTCCAAGATTTTGATCAATTTGAATTCCATTTTTGCTAATTATTCTTGGTTTATGACTGATCACCCCACTAGGAAAGGGGGAGCTGCTATTGGGATTTTTGCCTCTCTTGGGAATCTTGTCAAAATTCTCCATGACTCATCAGTGGGTAGCTTTGTAGGTCAAGGAGCCTTTTAACCTAACTATTGTGTTTGTGTATGCTACAAATTGCAGTCAGTTGAGGAGGGAGTGCTTGGAAAGGGGTTGTTGCTCTTATTGGCCACCTCCTGTTTATTGGCGATTTTAATATGGTTACCTCCATGCTTGATAGATATAACAATAAGAGGTTTATTATAAGTGGTATTAAAAAAAGGGGCTTGGTTTAAGGTTTGTATTTCCCATGAATTGGTTGATATTTCCCTAAATTCTGGCTTCTTGTGGAATGATAAGCAGACTAGGGATGCCTTTACTACTACTAGATTGGATAGATGTTGTGTCAGTAATATCCCCTTATTAAATATGAGCAATGGTTGGATTGCTACCAACATTTAAGAGAGCTTCTAAGAGGCTAAAAGCTTTTTTATTGATGTTTTCTCTAGTTCTCCCTAGTGGAGGGAGGATATCAAGAGGGCCACGAACACTATTGCTCTCAAAAAGGAAAAAATGGTTCCTAAAGTTTTGGCTACCATGGTGGACCTACCCCTTACTATTGGTGAGGTTAAAGAAACCACTGGTAAATTGAAACCCTGCAAATCTCCTAGTTTTGTATTTGATGAACCAAATTATCCTTCCTAAGCAAAAAGGTTAAATTAAATTGAGATTTATCCTAGATGCTATCATCACCTTGTGGGAGGGTATGGAATGTGCTAGTGAGCTCAATCATGACTTTTTCTTCTTTAAGATTGATTTTGTTAAGGCTTGTGATAGAATTGAATGGGACTTCATCCTTGATTCTCTCCACGACATAGTGTTGATATATTTAGGTAGTGATGTGTGTGAACACACTCGGACCACTAGGGTACTTTTTTCCCTCTTTAGGATGTTTTTTCCCTCGGCTTGTATATACGCCTTTTGTCCTAATGGGCTACTTATCTTTGTACATTCTCTAGTAATACATTTTCAGTATTGTGTGTTGTGCTCCAAGCTTCTTCTTCTTCCTTGTGTTGTTTGCATGCTTCCCCATATGTCTAACTCCAACAATTGGGATCAGACCAGGTTGCCACTTCATCTAGGGTCTCGTCGACACTCCTCTGGTTGCAGTCTCAGAATTGCACGAATTTTGGTGAGCATACTCAGCATCTTTTTGTGCCAAAGGTATATTCCAGTTTTGGTTCACCAATATAAGCGTCTCGAAGTCTGCTACAGGTCTAGCAGAATTCGTCTGGGCTGTTCTGTTCAACTTTTTTAGATACAATCAATTTTTTGCATCAAGGAATTTTAGTCACCGGCCAGGGTGGAAAGCAATGATGTATTCCGTATGTTGGCTGTTGAGGATAATTTGGATGGTACCAACTACCCATTATGGGCTTATATGATAACATTGTGCAAGGTGTTGAAAAACGTCCTATCACACCTGCAACTCTTACAACTGCAGGTATTGAAGCTGATGCAGAAGGTGTCAAAGATGATGATATTCTACATATTCTTGTTCGTGCTACGGCTTCTACTGCACCTACTATAGAGCAAATTCGTTGGGATGGCAGAGATGCCCAGACACATGAATTGATAGCTTTGTCTGTCAAACGTGCCATTATTCCTCACATTCGCTCTTGCAGAACAACTAAGGACGCTTGGGATACACTTACCACATTATACCAAGCTAGGAATGAGGCACGTATTGCTTACCTCCAATAAACAGTTGGAGAGTGAGCACATGAATGAAGGTGTTTCTGTGGACAATTTTCTAACACAGATCAAAGACTTGAAGGAACATTTGATTTCTACTGATGAGGTTATACCAGATAGCTCACTTGTGTAGACCATTCTGAATGGTCTTCCTGATTCATATCAGAGTTTTGCTTCTACTGATGATGAAAGGCAATCCAAATGCCTTGTCATTTGAGGAGTTAGTCTTTGTTCTGTTGCATGAAGTTCAGTCTAGGCAGAACAGGTCCATTATGTGTGTTGCAGATCAAGCTTTCCTCGCTAGTTAGAAGGGCAAAGGAAAATGGAGCTCTTCAACTAGTAAGTTAAAATCTGTTAATTCCGCACAATCGAAGAGGGGAGACAAAGATCAAAAGAAATTAGAAAAGCAGAAATTGTTTTGCAAGTACTGTAAAGGAAATGATCATATCATAAAGAATTGTCCAAAACTGGCTGCTAAAGAGGCAAAGAAGAAAGAGGCTGAAATGGTTGTTGTAGAGGCCTCTACACCAAAAACAGAGTCTGATAATCTTGTGCAAGAGGAAGAATGGGTGTTTACTATTGTTTGCAATTTTGACCCATCTTCTCATGAGCAGTGCATGTCTGTAGTAGAATTAGATGTTTGGTACTTTGACAGTGGGGTGACCAAACATATTACCTCACAACGCAGTTTCTTCTCTTCACTCGAGCCTGCCCCTACAGGGAATACTGTTACATGTGTCAACAACTCCTCTTATCTTGTTATGGGAGTTGGTAAGATCATTTCGACTATTGCTAATGGTAGTTCTTTCACTTTGTCAGATGCTTTGTTTGTGCCAAGGATCAAGAAAAATCTGTTATCAGTTTCTACATTAGCCAAGATTGGCTTGGTTGTGAAATTTGTTGATGACAGATGTACAATTCGTGATCTATCAAATGACGACGTGATTATTACTTCTGGCATTTTATGTCGTGGGATTGTATAAGCTCATAGACTATGAAAGATCAGTAAATGATTCGACATGTGTAGTACATGATTCTAAAGCTATGTCAGATGCAAAGCTTTGGCATGCACGCTTTGGTCATCTGAATTTTGCTAGTTTGGTATGCCTGTAGAAATCTGAAATGGTGTCCTCTTTGCCCAAACTTGAGGCACGTCGAAAACATGTTTGTGAAGGCTATATTTTGGGCAAAATGTAGCGTTCCTCCTTTCCAAAAGATGGCTCAATTTGGGCTATGCAGAAATTGGAGCTTGTACATAGTGATGTCTGTGGTCCTATGCAGACACCTTCTTTTGGAAATTATCTTTACTTTGTGACTTGCATTGATGATTTTTCCAGGCATGCATGGGTATATCCATTGAAGGAAAAGTCCAAAGTTTTCATGTGCTTCAAAAAACTTTTGGTTTTGGCTAGAAATCTGTCAGCATGTAAAATGGGCACCCTCCATTTTGATCGAGGGGGGGAATATATGTCTTCTGATTTTAATGCATTTTTGGCTGAACGTGGGATAAAACACCAGTGTACAGTGCTGTATACACCTCAACAGAATGGAGTTGTTGAACAAAAGAAAAGGTCACTCATGGAGATGGCGAGGTGTATGGTCAAGAGTCAGGCTTTACCACATAGTTTTTGCCTTGAGGCTGTCATGTGTGCATCATATGTACTTAATAGGTGTCCCACTAAAGCGCTGCAGTCTATCACTCCATATGAGGCTTGGCATGATCGCAAGCCATCTATTGCTCATCTTCATGTTTTTGGTTGTTTGGCATATGCATTAGTGCCTGAATTGGATGATAAAACAATACAATGTATTTTAGTTGGGTACAGTTTTGAAAGTAAAGGCTATCATTTGTATCATCCACAAACTAAATGCATTATGGTTAGCCGTGATGTTTTTGTGGAAGATGGAATTCAGCCATTGCTTTCATGTACTAAGGAGACATCTGTTAGCTCCAAAGACATGTATGATACTTTGCTGCCTCTTTTTACAGGTGGACAGTCTAGTGATGGTCCTAATGAGGCAACTTCTTAGCCTTTGCAGGTTTCATGTGATGATGTAGATCATCCCATTTCTGATGTAGATTTACATGATGCACTTGTTGATGAAAGAGCTGATATTGAGGAGGCAAAAACTATGCCAAAATGGCTGGTACAGACCTTGCGTGACAACAAATTAGATGCACCTCTATCATATTGTACTCAATCAAGCTATCATAGTGCCTCTTTTGCATTAGATTGCTATGCTATGACTGCATCTAGTCTCTGTGATGAGATTGAGCCTCTTTCATTTTTTGAAGCACAAAATCCGAAAAATTGGATGGCTGTTATGCAATCTGAATATGATGCTATAATGAAGAATGGTACTTGGTCTTTATGTGAATTTCCTCCTGGCAAGAAGGCCATTGGCAGTAAGTGGTTATACAAGCTGAAGTGTAAACTTGATGGTACAGTTGACAGGTATAAGGCTAGGCTTGTTGCAAAGGGTTATGTGCAGGAAAGAGGTCATCATGGTTGGAATGTACATCAGTTGGACATTAAAACAACATTTCTGAATGGTGACTTGAATGAAAAAGTGTATGTTTTTCAGCCCCATGGCTTTGTGCAGAAAGGGCATGAAAACCAGGTGTGCAGGTTGAAGAAGACATTATATGGTTTAAAGCAAGCATCACATGCTTGGTATGAAAAGATACATGCCTATCTGATTGCACATGGTTTTGAGAACAGTCCAACTCAAAGCACCTTATATGTCAAGCTTGCTAATGATGTACTTCTCATCATTGTGGTGTATGCTGATGACATGCTGCTCACTTGTCCTCATGAGAAGCATATTGCTGATTTCAAGGCTGATTTGCATGCCTCATTTGAGATGTCTGATTTGAGGCATTTGCATCATTATGTGGGCATTCAGTTTATGCACGTTGATGGTGGAATGGCTTTGTGTCAAACGAAATATATTGACACATTATTGTAGCGTTTTGGCCTTCAAGACGGTAAACCTATTGCCACTCCTATGAAGACAGGTTTACGACTGAGTCTTCATGATGCTGGAGATGCATTTGATGCTATTCTCTATCAGCAGGCTGTTGGATGCTTGATTTACTTATGCATTACTTGGCCAAATATTTAGTTTTCTATCTCACAGATGAGCAGGTTTATGCATCACCCAGGAGCCAAGCATTGGTAGACGGTTAAGCACATCTTTCGCTACTTGAGTGGTACTCGGCTACTTGGGTTGTTTTTTCCAAGGTGGGATCACTACCGTCAAATTTGCATGCTTTTTCAAACTCTGATTGGGCTAGTTGCTATGACACTCGTGTGTCCACTAGTGGCTTTTGCTTCATGCTTGGTAGCTCATGTATATCTTGGTTGAGCAAGAAGCAGCCTACTATGGGCACTTTCAGTTTTGAGGCTGAGTATAGGGAAACTTTCACGACGAGTGTTGAGTGTGTGTGGCTCAGATGCCTTATGGCTGATTTCGGTGTTGGTCAGTCTTTTACCACCACCATCTTGACTGATAGTCAGAGCGCATTGGGAGTTGCGAGGAACCCTGTGTTCCATGCTCGCACTAAGCACATTGAGGTGCATTATCATTATGTCAGGGAGAGGTTCTCTACTGGGGAGATCAGCTTGGCATATGTGCCCACGCAGGAGAACATTGCAGACCTTCTCACGAAGGCTCTGCCTTATAGGGAGAAGTTTGAAGCTTTTCGCAAAGCTTTGGGCTTACTTCCTTTTGTGGATTGATTTCCACATAGCTTGGCACTTCCTTATACATGAGTGCCAGCTCCTTGTTCACCGCATCACTGCTAGGGGGGATTTGTTGATATATTTAGGTAGTGATGTGTGTGAACACACTAGGACCGTCGGGGCACTTTTTTCCCTCTTTAGGAGGTTTTTTTCCCTGGCTTGTATATACGCCTTTTTCCCTAACAGGCTACTTATCTTTTTACATTCTCTAGTAATACATTTTTAGTATTGTGTGTTGTGCTCCAAGCTTCTTCTTCTTTCTTGTGCTGTTCGCGTGCTTCCACAGACGACTAACTCCAACACATAGGAGATGGTAGGAATTTCATTAAGTATGTTATTACTATATTTGGGAATGCCTTCTCTAGAGTTGCTATGAATGGTTCACCCCTTCATGTTGTCTAGGTCAATTAGACAAGGTTGTCCCCTTGCCCCCCTCCTTTTTTCCATTGCTAGTAATGCTTTAGGATGGCTAGTCAAAGATGCCATGATCAGAGGATCCATTAAAGGTATTCAAATTCTCAATGCTCCTTCCCAAATTGGGCTTCAAATGTTTGTTGATGACACCAATGTGATTACTAATGCTGATGATATTTCTGTTGCTTCCTTTTTTGATTGTTGAGACCTATTTTGTGTGGATGGTGGCTCTAACGTCAATCATAAAAAGATTGGTTTCAAGTCTTCTAACAATGTTGTCCCTAATTGTGTGTCTCAACTTTGGATGTTAAAAGAAGGTGAGATATTCAGATTGCTTGGTATCCTTATGGGGCTTAATGCTTCTTTTAGTCGAAGGTGGGAATGGGTGCTTGATAAATTCAAGATTAAACTTTTTTTTTGGTATAATTGTCAAAGTTCTCTCTCTCACAGGACCTTTGTTTTATATCATTTTTACTGCCTACTCTTACTTACTTTCTTTCCTGTTGGGTTCCCACTAAAAAAAGATGTCCGAGGTGATTTCCATTGCTAGAAGATTTCCCTAGGGAGGGAACTCTCACAAAATATAAATACCTAAAGTTTCTTCGTCCACTTTTTGTTTGCCTAAAATTGAGGGCGGGTTAGGGGATAGTTGTGCCATGAAAATGGTTGATAACCTTGCTTCCAAATGGATCTGTAAAAGCTTGTATAGTAATGATATATGGACCTTTTTTATTAAAAAAAATATCTTTTATGTTAAAAATTACATGGCTTGGACTAATAATAATGAGTTGTGAGATATCATTATGTCACCTCTCCAATTAACCCATGTTGACAAATCTCTTTTTGCAAGTTGTGAACAACATGGATGAAGGTTAAGCAATCTTACTCTCCCAAAGATGATTCCATAAACAATCTTATTTTCTAGTTGCTCGAATCCCCCTCGCATGGTTGGATTTCCTTATGGAGTAATAACTCTATCCATTAAGGAACCCAAATGTCACAAGGAGGGATTTAGATCTTGGAAAACATCCTTGATTGGAGACAGGGTAGTACCATACTCTCATTTCAATTCCTTTACTAATTTATCCTCTCCTTGTTTACAGGTTTTATGTCAATAAAAATCTCTGTTGGAAAAAAGAATGGGCTCTTGTTAGATTAAAAGGCTGGACATCATTGAGGTGGCTGAAGATATGCTAGTTAAATTTGAAGTTTCTAAAGGGTCTGTCTCTAAGATCTCCTCAAAACTCAACAGAAGATGGAAGCTCAATTGGTCTAACAATCTATGGAGATACAATTTCAAATGCCTATGGGCCTTTCCCACATGTATAAAACTCTCATATCTCCAATGGTGCATCATCCATAATGGGCCCTAGATTGGGAACAAAGTTGAGATGGTTAAACCTAATGGATGAATGTGTGCATACTATGGAAGGGTGGAGGAATTGTCCCACCTTTTTGTTGAATACAATCATGCTGAGAGTTTTTGGCAGCCTGTGGAACACTATCTATACATCAATAATTACCCTAAGTTGGGTACACAACAAATTCTGATTGGATGTTGTAAAAACATGGATCTCATCTTATGGAATATCTAGAGAGGCCATATTTATGGCACATATGGATTAATAGAAACCATGCTGTATTTAATGCTAGTAAGAAGAACTTCTTAGCTCCTCTCTAAATCATGTTGAAAATAAGTATTGATTGTATTCAAGCCATCACCTAGTTGTTTGATGAAGGATAAGATAGTTTTAGTATTATGGTAGCTTATCATCACAACAGATGGAGGGAATTGCTTTCCTCCATTAATTTAATCATCTTTTATTGTTGCTACAAAAGACAACGTAAGCTACAATGGCAAGGTGCACAAGTGTTACTCATGTGCGTCCATACAAATAATGGCACATGAAAAGAAGCAATGGAGTCAAGCATGAGAATGTGTGTGGTTACCTTTGATGTGTATCTTCTTTTTCACTTCCCAAAATAGTAGCGGCTACATTATATGGCTACTTCTACACACACATACAATGTATGGGTTTCATCCCAAGCCTTTGTAGAGTGAAGGATTTTAAAATGAGAAAGCCATGGGATATAAGAATTCCTAGAAGAGATGAGAATGATGCTTATATTTGCAAAAGTATAAAGAAAAAGCTAAAGATGCCTAGAAATGGGGTTAGCTTTATAATTCTTGATTCTCCCTAGTAATGAAAGCTATAACACGATCTTAAGCAAGGGAGACTCTCCTTGTTCCAAAGATAGATAGCTTCATTTGGATCCTCTTCCAAAGGTAAATAGCTTCATTTGTATCCGAAGGTTCTAGAGACTTGCTCCTCTCATCATGTTCCAAAGTTAATGCTTCACTCAACTTTTGTTACATCCTTTTGATATGCGATGCACAAATCCAAAATACACTGCCATAATTATATGCAATTTCTGCGCTATTTGCCACCTTTTTTTTTTTAAAATAGAGGTTAAACCGAAGCGTACTCCCTCGGACTTTAGCTTTGAAATTGCAACTATACAAGTGAATGCGCATAGTACCCATGGGACCCTCTGTATCCCACAAAGTAGGGGTTACACTGCCCGAAGGTGACACAAGAGTGAACTGGTTTCAACGAAAATATCATGATTTTACATTGGCCTTAAGCCCACACTGTCCTGCCGACAATGAGGATTGAACCCTTGCCCCTGCCTCAAGAAACAAAAGACCCAACCAACCCAACTAACGAGCGTGAACTTTGTCACCTCCTTTTCCACCATAGCAAATGAGACATTTAAGAGGGCATATTTGTTTATCACATGTGTGCATACATCAATCCAATCCATCAAATAAAATGCGAGACACTCAAGTGTGTATGCCATTTATCACATGTCCATGTAGAGATACGGATCCTCCATTTTGGGTTTTGACTTCTTCCTTCAAAGTTTTGTATTCGTTCATCGTATTATAAACAATATGTACTTCGAAGTTCGACGACAACAGATGCACATATTTTATTTCTTTGCTTGCTTCGTCGCCAAATGCGCGCTCCGGCCAGGTCACCGCCGATTTCTGTCGGAGGGTGTTTTCAAGTGGCCGAGCGCCCGACGATTGATTGTCATGCGTCAAGAGATCCGTTTGGAGAAAGCTATGGCTTTGTCCTGATAAGTTAGAGCTGCCTGCTGCTTCTCGCTGGTCGGCACATGATCGTTGCAGCGCTGAGCTCATTATCTTCGACGTTGGCCATCACTGGTAGGCTTTCTCTTCGAACAGATCTGCTCCTATCCCCTCGGCTTCTGTCTCTCAGCGTAGGGGTTCATTGTTGGTTCTGAGTATTTCGCATTGGGAAGGTAAACGTGCATCTGCGGGCGATCGTACGTACATGTCTGTACAGCTCACACTTCTCACTATTTTGTTTCTATGTACTTTACATTTGATCGCAGATCTGTGAATAGACCGAATCTTTGAAGTTGTTCTCTGACCTGCATCTCGTACGGTTTTTCTTGCTCGTCAACACTTTATCCTGCGATCATCTTTTACGCCATTACGATCGCACACATTGATATGAACTACAAAATAATTCTATATAAGTTTTCCATTTTTTTCTCACCCCGTGCCTCACAAGGAGGAAATTTGCATTTTCTTATCTTGCAGGATATGGGCCTGCTGCTCATAATCTCTTTATTCGATTCGGCAAGTTCATCAGTCAACTCCGTTTCTAGACATTGCTGCGGAATATGGGGTTCAAAAGCATCTCAAAGATTGCTGCAGCAGCCATGAAGAACCCATTTAGCTCTTCATCTTCTGTGCGGACATCATCGTCATTTGCTGCTCTGCCTTCTTTTGGTATCTCAAGAGCGGACTATGGCTATGAAGATGCAATGCAGGCATCTGTCTCCGTGCAAGATTTGGCCTTGTATGGCAAGGCAAGCTCACAAGATGATGCATGTATAGTTGACTTCGATGATGCTCCGAATGAAGCAAAGCCTTTAGTTTATCATTCACAACAAAATGTAGATGATTCAAATTATACTCCGAAACCAGAAAAGAACAATGCAGGGAGACCCAAAGTCTGCTGCAAACTATTGTTTCTGTTGCTGACTGCTGTTCTGTTTGGATTGATATTTTTCTACGGATTTCACTGGTCAAGACATTTTTGGAAATATAATGACATTCAATATTCAGTTGTATTGGACTGTGGGAGTACTAGCACTCGAGTCCAGGTGTATGCATGGGCTCACAGGGATTCAAAGTTTGATCAGCCTCCAGAAGTGACCCAACCGACTTCCCAATCTGCTGTTTTGAATTTTGTAGGCAGGAAAGGGGGACAGGGAAAGCAAACTCGAGCTTATCATCGAATGGAGACAGAGCCTGGCCTGCACAAACTTTTCAATAATGAACCAGGTGTAAAGGATGCACTTGAGCCATTGCTGCAGTGGGCAGGAAAACAAATACCTCACTCTCATCTGAGGAAAACTCCTATATTCTTGCTGGCAACAGCTGGCATGAGAGGGATTCCCAGTGGAGATGCAGAGTGGCTTCTTGATATAGCTTGGAAACTAATAGACGAGTCTCCTTTTAAGGGTGAGAGGAGGTGGGTCAAGGTCATATCTGGTATTGAAGAAGCATATTATGGATGGGTTGCCTTGAATTACAAGCTTGGCCGACTTGGTCGAATGCCCAGGCAGCCAACATTGGGTGCCCTCGACTTGGGAGGCTCATCTTTGCAAGTGACATTTGAATCTGAAGAAGTCCATGTTAAAGAATATGGAATGAACATCAGTGTTGGCTCAACGGAGCACCATCTCTATGCATTTTCTCATACTGGTTTTGGCCTAAATGATGCCTTTGATAAATCTGTGGGTATTTTATGGAATCAAATGCAGATGAATGATCCAGTTGGAGCAGACATGAAGCAGGAATTGCATCATCCATGCCTAAATAGAGGTTTTCAAAGTCATTACAAGTGTTCTTATTGTAATCATCAGCAATCTCCATCGTCTGGCTTGTTGTTGACAAAGGGCACCTCAGTTAGTGATTACATTGAACTCAAATTAATTGGGAAGCCTGATTGGGAAACTTGTAAAGCTCTCGCTGGTGATGTAGTGAATGCTTCCATATTTGCTCTTCCACCTCCACCTGTGGATTGTAGTGAGCCTCCTTGTGCACTTGGAAGGCATCAGCCAACCCCCCATGGAGAATTTTATGCATTATCTGGGTTCTTTGTTGTTTATAAATTTTTTGGCCTTCAGTCAACTGCGGGTTTTGCAGAACTACTTGAGCAGGGCAAGGCTTTTTGTGAGAAGCCCTGGAAAAAGGCTCTGAATAGTGTTGTGCCACAGCCCCTAGTGGAGCACTACTGTTTCCGTGCACCTTATGTGGTTGAGTTGCTTCAGAATGGTTTGCATCTCAATGAAGATCAAGTCATAGTTGGATCTGGTGACATAACATGGACTCTTGGGGCAGCACTGATGGAAGCTGGGGCATTCTCACCTGTTCAATCCACACCTGCTGCCAGGCAGAGTGGTTTGGCTCAAAGGTCTACAATCCCACTGACTTTCAATGCAAGCATATTTTCAGTCCTTCTTCTCGCTATGATGGTCCTATTCTTCTTCTTAGTGACATATTTTCAGAATTGGTTCTCATTTCTTTGGTGGAAGCCTTTGTTCACTCAGTTGAACCGGGGTACTTCACGAACCTCTGTTTTCCTCTCACCTTTTCGTCTTGGCATTGGGAGAGTTGAAACCTCTTTGCGAGGTGGTGAGTTTATTTTTCTTTACTGTTCAGTGTCTTTGTTGTCATATAGCAGCACACATGTTCTTACAATACTATGTATTGCAGGAGAGGGCAAGTCCAAGGCACCCCATAGTCCGGCTCCTTTGAGTACTTCACATGATCTAGCTCAGCTGCGTTTTGCCTCATTGCCTGCTGGTTTTGGTAAGTCAGCACTGGAACTGGCAGATGTGCAACCAGGACAATTCAAAGGGTCACAGCTGTCAAGTAGACGGACCCTTTCCAGAGATGATTTGTTCAAATATTCTACTTAAATTTACTTTTTCTAACATTGGAAAAACAAGTCACTAAGTTATTTGTACACTATTGTTTTAACCGAGGCTTGAGTTTGGTGAATCACAAAAATAAGGTTCATGTAATGGAAGGTCACATACTTGCGATCAGGGAATTCTCTGAAATTTTTGACTAGGTATTTTTCCAGGTTGTATATTTGCACAATTGCAACTGTTAAAACAGATTCCATGGACTCAAAGACTCTTGTCTCAGGTAGTGGCACCACTACTTAGCACGGAAAAAATGGAAGGCACAAAGATCTCTGAAGATTGCTTGTTTACAGTATATACACTAAAATGTGATGGGGTATACATTTCAGTTCCTCAAAGGCATTCATTACCAGGAAACTTGGAGGGTGCGAAGATCTCTCAAGATTCATATGGCTGCTCCTGTGTATACAGTATATAGAGTAGAATGTGCTGAGCTTTTGAGAGTTTGTATACATCAAGTCTCTCAATGACATTTGTTATGAGGTTGTACTTGCAACAATATCTAAGAGTTGTTCGTCGCCTTTTGTTATGGATGTGCTTGAATTATGAGCTGTAATTGGTATCTTATTCATTGGAATGGTGACACTAAGCTAGCAGTTGGCAATTAATTTGGTTGACTGCAGCCACCACATTACTTGTCATTCATATCCTCTTTGTCAACTTTATCCTCTGAAGATGAGTTAGAGGTTTTGTAACCACCATCACAGCCTCATTATTGATCTCTGAGCAAACGAGCAGGTGCACACATGTAAATGTGAAGGACAAGGCTTGTAAACCGGTAAGATGACAGCAACACAGCATAGGAGGTTTTCACCTTCTTCCATCAAATGGCAATGTTTTCTGCATCAGTTAGCTGGTGTGAGTTTGGACAAAAATGGTGCAGCATAGTTCTTTCTTAACGGGCGTTATGATGTTTTTGTAGATCTTTGATTATGGGATTCGCAGAAGGTATTGATCCAAATGTCTTGAGGAACCTTCCCAGGCTAAAAGTATGATTAGAATTTTATCTATGACTCTCTCTCTCTCTCTCTCTCTAGCCTGGTATTTGTGCATGCATTCTTTCTGACTAGCTACATGTAGTTGGAGGATTTGCCGGCTTTGATTCTCTGCACAAATTCGATTTGTCCTTGTATTTTATTTTGTAAATAGATTATCCATCTGTTGTACCTTTCTGTGAGATTGGGAATCTCATCACTCATCTCATCATTTTGTATGCTAACCTATCAATGGCAGATATCTCCTGTGCTATCTGTAAATATGCACTGGTTGTCATGAACTATTTACTTTGCTGCTTGTGTGTCTATGTTATCTTGTTTTGATTGTAAGTTATGTAGGCTTTTACCCTTTTAGCCATTCTTTAGGGCTTGGCTTGAACTTTTAATATATGTATATACACACACACACATATGTATATATATATGTGTGTGTGTGTGTATGTGTGTGTGTACACACACACATACATACATATATACATGTATGTATATATGTATGTATGTATGTATGTATGTATGTATGTATGTATGTATGTATGTATGTATTGTTGGAGCAAGTCTATGACAAGCCTAAGTATTGGCTTGAGTCCCACAAAGTC
>CM035440.1:51667001-51764501 GCA_020310875.1 Ceratopteris richardii
CAATATCAGCTCTCTCATCAACAAGTGCATCATGTAAACCTGCATCAGAAATGGAATGATCTGCATCATCATATGAAACCTGCAAAGGCTGAGAAGTTGCCTCATCAGGACCAGCACTAGACTGTCCACATGTAAAAAGAGGTAGCAAAGTATCATACATGTCTGGAGCTAACAGATGTCTCCTTAGTACATGAAAGCAATGGCTGAATAACATCTTCCACAAAAACATCACGGCTAACCAGAATGCGTTTAGTCTGTGAATGATACAGACGATAGCCTTTACTTTCAGAACTGTACCCAACAAAAATACATTTTACTGCTTTATCATCCAATTTTTTGCGATGCTGTTCAGGCACTAATGCATATGCAAAACAACAAAAAACACGCAGATGTGCAACAGATGGCTTGCGATCATGCCAAGCCTCATATGGAGTGATAGATTGCAGTGCTTTAGTGGGACACCTGTTAAGTACATATGCTGCACACATGACAACCTCAAGCCAGAAACTATGTGGTAAAGCCTGACTCTTAACCATACACTTCGCCATCTCCATGATCGACCTGTTCTTTCGTTCAGCAACTCCATTCTGTTGAGGTGTATACGACACTGTACACTGGTGTTGATCCAACGTTCAGCCAGAAATGCATTAAAATCAAAAGACATATATTCCCCACCTCGATTAGAATGGAGGGTGCCCATTTTACATGCTGACAGATTTTCAGACAAAACCAAAAACTGTTTGAAGCACATGAACACTTCGGACTTTGCTTTCAATGGATATAACCGTGCATGCCTGGAAAAATCATCAATGAAAGTTACAAAGTAAAGATAATTTCCAAAAGGAGGTGTCTGCATAGGACCATAGACATCACTATGTACAAGCTGCAATTTCTGAGTAGCCCAAACTGAACCATCTTTTGGAAAGGAGGAATGCTGCATTTTGCCCAAAATATAGCCTTCACAAACATGTTTTCTAGGTGCCTCAAGTTTGGGCAAAGAGGAAACCATTTCCGATTTCTGCAGGCATAGCAAACTAGCAAAATTCAGATGAGCAAAGCATGCATGCCAAAGCTTTGCATCAGACATAGCCTAAGAATCATGTACTGCACATGCCAAATCATTTAGAGATCTTTCATAGTCTATAAGCTTATACAATCTATGATATAAAATGCTAGAAGCAATAATCACATCGCCATTTGATAGATCATGAACTGTACACCTGTCATCAACAAATTTCACAAACAAACCAATCTTGGCTAAAGCTGAAATTGATAACAGATTCTTCTTGATCCCTGTCACAATTAAAGCATCTGAAAAAGTGAAAGAACTACCATCAGTAGTAGTCAAAATGATCTTACCAACTCCCATAACAGGATAAGAGGAGTTGTTGGCACATGTAACAATATTCCCTGTAGTGGCAGGCTCGAGTGAAGAGAAGAAACTGTGCTGCGAGGTAATATGTTTGGTCGCCCCACTGCCAAAGTACTAAACATCTGAGTTTATTGCAGACATGCACTGCTCATGAGAAGATGGGTCAAAACTGCAAACAGTAGTAAACGCCCATTCTTCATCCTGCACAAGATTAGCCAACTTTGTTTTCGGTGTAGAGGCCTCTTCAACAACCATTCCAGCTTCCTTTTTCTTTGCCTCTTTTGCAGCCAGTTTTTGACTGTTCTTTATGATATGATCATTCCCTTTACAGTACTTGCAAAACAATTTCTGCTTTTTTGATTTCTTCTCATCTTTATCTTGGTTCTTCGAATGTGCAGCATTTGCAGATTTCTGCTTACTAGCAGAAGAGCTCTATTTTCCTTTGCCCTTTTGACTAGCGAGGAAAGCTTGATCTGCAACACGCATAATGGACCTATTCTGCCTGGATTGATCCTCCCGCAATAGAACAGAGACTAACTCCTCAAATGACAAGGCATTTGGATTGCCTTTCATCATCAATCGAAGAGTACAAGCAAAACTCTGATATGAGTCAGGAAGATCATTTAGAACGGTTTGCATAAGTGAGCTATCTGGTATAACCTCATCAATAGAAATCAACCGTTCCTTCAAGTCTTTGATCTTTGTTAGAAAACTGTCCATAGAATCACCTTCATTCATGTGCTCACTCTCCAACTGTTTTCAGAGGTAAGCAACAGAAGCCTCATTCCTAGCTTGGTACAATGTGGTAAGTGTATCCCAAGCATCCTTAGCTGTTCTGCAAGAGCGAATGTGAGGAATTATGGCACGCTTGACAGACAAAGCTATCAATGCATATGCCTGAGCATCTCTGCCATCCCAACAAATTTGCTCTACAGTAGGTGCACTAGAAACCGCAACACGAACATGAATATGCGGAATATCATCATCTTTGAAACCTTCTGCATCAACTTCAGTACTTGCAGTTGTAACAGTTGCAAGTGTGATAGGACGTTTTTCAACACCCTGCACAATGTTCCATAGTCCTTTTGCAACCAACACATGTCGCATCATATAAGCCCACAACGGGTAATTGATACCATCCAAGTTATCCTCAACAGCCAACATACGAAATACATCACTGCTTTCAGCCATGGCCGGTGACTAAAATACCTTGATGTAGAAAGTTGACTGTATCTCAAAAAGTTGAAGAGAACTCCCTAGACGAATTCTGCTAGACCTGTAGCAAACTTCGAGACGCTTATATTGGCGAACTGAAACTTGTGTTGGTGCAGGGAAATCAACAATTGAAGTTTTGATGAAGGTTTGAAGTCAAGGACTAAAGAAAAGATCAAGATATGAAGCATATGTTCAAAGGATGAAGATGTGTATACATATGTATATTCATTCAGAGATAGTTCACTTATACTTTTGTATGGTTATGAGATTGTACATATTTTCCTATATATACAAGTAAAAATGTCGGGGAAAATATGAGAGAGCATGTGAATAGAGAAATTAGAAGTTGTATGAGTCATTAGACACTTTAGGAGTGAGTAAGATCTCTCTCATCACTCAGATGTAAAGTTTTTCAGAAATGAAGAAAAGTTGCGCCCGATATTTCTGAGAGTTCTCCTTTTGTGTTGAATCTTTTGTGAAATGCTTTTGTACAAGTCTAATTCTATAGTTGATTGACCTCTATACAAATTTTCAGCTTCTAATTGTGATCACGCTGAGAGAATTGAGTGTAGGAACATTTACATGTATAAATGGAAAGAAGAGAAGTTGTAGGAGGTGCAAAATTCGATGCTAATGTTTTGGTCAGATCTCCTTCCATAGTGTAAAGTTTTGAGCAATCAAGCACTCATTCTTTAAGTTGGAAGTTAAGCTACCTATGAATAAAAGCATTTGATTAAATGGGTTCCGGTTTGAGAGAACCAAGCTTAAGAAGTTACAGGTGTCGAAATCGATTGTAAAGAACTACAGTTTTAGACATAGGTGACATCTTAAGATCATTTCTCAAGATCTACTGAATCTTTTGGAATGATTTAACTTGGTGGAGGTGCGCAAACTATAGGCAACACCTTGTGCAAAGTTTTATAAAAAAATTTACACATTTGATAAGTCAATGAGTGATTTATGTGCAGCAGACTTTCTGTGTAGTCATCTTCTTCACAGTCTATCCAAAATTCTGATAATTGATCATTGATCCTCTAAATTGGTGAAAGTTTTGAGTTACTCTTGACATAAGGGTGCTCTAACTTCAAGAGTAGCTTGTTCTTTTGGAGATTAACACTCTCCATCAGTGGTATCAGAGCAGGAAGTATCAAAATTGAAGAAACGAGGACCCCAACTGCTGCACTCATAAAGAATTCAACTTTTGAAGATTCAAAAGGTGAAATCTTGACATAGGGGTGCTCTAACTTCAAGAGTAGCTTGTTCTTTTGGAGATTCAACTTTTGAAGAACAAGCTACTCTTGACATAGGGGTGCTCTAACTTCAAGAGTAGCTTGTTCTTTTGGAGATTAACACTCTCCATCAGTGGTATCAGAGCAGGAAGTATCAAAATTGAAGAAAGGAGGATCCCAACTGCTGCACTCATAAAGAATTCAACTTTTGAAGATTCAAAAGGTGAAATCTTGAGAGCAAAGCTTGAGAAGGAGGCCAGAACACATCAAGGAAGACAAAAGGAACTTCATTCGAAGTAAAGGTAACCTTATTCCTCATAAAGCTAGAAGGATTTAATACACAGGTGAAGAAAGGATGGGAGATTCTCTTCAGATAGAGAAACTGGATAGAGAGAACTATCCAGCATGGTCAATGAGGATGGTAGCTCATCTTATGAGGAAAGACTTGATAGGTTATATTACAAGTGAAGAAGAAAAGCCTCAGTTCAGAGATCTTAGTGTTCCAACTAGGGAGGAACTATCAGATTTGAAGACTTGGATGAAGAGAGATGCTCAAGCCAGGAGCATTATCTACATGGCACTTAATGACTACTTGCTACCTCACGTTAGAGGTCTTGAAAGTGCAAGTGATATATGGAATGCTTTGGAGGAGCATTTCCAAAACACCACAAAGTCAAGGAAGGCATCCTTGTGGGCAGAATTTACTACATTCAAGAAGAAGGCCTCTCAATCCATCTCAGATTATGTAACAAGAATGAAGGACATTGCAGATGCATTAGGAGCAGTTGATGAAGATATTGAGGAGGATAAATTGGTAAGGCAAATCCTTACAGGTTTGAGAGGTGATGACAAATGGAAGCCATTCATTTTTTCTAATGAATTATCACTATATCATTTTACTCCTGACTTAAATCAGTTGCTAGGACACATGCTAACCTTTGAGCAGTATGTCAAAGGTGAAGGTGATAAAAGTGCAGGTCAAGCAATGTATTCAAAGGATAAGAAGAATAGCAAAGGGAAGCAACAATCAAATGAAGATGAAGGTACAACTAGCCAAGCTAACTTCCTAAGAGGAAGAGGTGGTGGCAAAGGTAGAGGAAGAGGCAGAAGTAATAAAGATGAAGTCAAAGCTTGCTAGATTTATGGTAAGACAAATCATTTAGCTAATGATTGTTGGCATAATACTCAGAATAATGGTGGATATAATCAGAAATTTAATTCAAGAGGAAGAGGTGGCAGAAATCAAAGAGGTAATTTTAGAGGTAGAGGTAGTAGAGGCTACTTTGGAAGAAATGCAGGTAGAGGATTCCAAAGTCATGAATACAACAATACCTACTATAATTATGCTTCAGATCAGAAGGAGGATTCAACATTGATAATGAATGCAACTTGTGAAAGGCAAAGTGAAGACCAAAGAGTCTTCTACATTGACTCAGGGTGTAACAATCACCTGAGTGGCAACATAGCTTTGATGACTGATTTGGAGAGTAAGGTAACTAATCATGTAGTTCAAACAGGTGACAATACAAAGCATAGTGTGAAGTCAATTGGATCAGTGAAGGCCAAGGATGGAAGTACTCTCTTGAGTAAAGGTTTTGTATGTTCCTACAATTCCAAAGAATCTGATAAGTGTAGGACAAATTGTTGAAAAAGGTTATGAAGTTAGGTTCACTAATGAAGGAGTTTTTGTGGAAGACCCTAGCAATGGGTATAAACAAATTGTTTCAGGGAAGAAAGAAGGAAGACTCTTCACATTGAAGATTCAAGGTAACATTGGTCATGCCTTGTACACTTATGGAGGACATAAGATCTCAGAGTTAGATCTTTGGCACAAAAGGCTTGGATATTTTAATGAAAGAGGTACTAAATATATGGTTAATAATGGTTCAATGCTTGGATTGCCTAATGTTGCAGGTCAACATATGACATACAGATGTGAGGCATGTCAATTAGGTAAGGCTCATAAGCAGTCTTATTCCAAGCATGGTTTTATGTATTCAGAGAAGCTTGAGTTGGTACACACAGATGAGTGGGGACCATCAAAGGATTTCAGTATCAATGGTTCAAGGTATTATGTGATTTATGTTGATGATGCTACCAGATGGATCACTATCTATGTGATTAAAGATAAGTCAGAGATATTCAATACATTCAAACATTATCATGTGTATGCAGAGAGAATTACATGTCAAAAGTTGAAGAGACTAAGGTCAGATGGAGGGGGAGAGTATTTCTCTAATGAGTTCAGTGATTACTTGTGGAATGCAGGTATAAAAAGGGAAATTACTTGCAGGTACTATCCTCAACAAAATGGTGTAGCAGAAAGGAGGAATAGAACTCTTGTTGAGTTTGCAAGATCCATGATGAAGGAGAAAAATTGCCCAAATTACTTGTGGGCTGAGGCTGCAAATACAGCAACATATTTGGTCAATAGATTACCACGTAAAGCTTTGCAGGGTATGACACCATATGAGGCATAATGGGGTAAGAGACCTACTCTAGATCATTGCAAAATATTTGGATGTTTGTCATATGCATATGTGCCATCTCAATTTAGGCATAAATTGGAACCTAAAGCTGGAAAATATGTGTTCATTGGATATGATGATAAGCAGATGGGATATAGGTTGTGGAGTCCATCCACAAAACAATTCCTTGTGTCTAAGGATGTTACATTTGATGAGTAATGTACTTGGTATGCAGGTACACTTAATGTTCATGCAGGTGATGAAGAAATTGTGAATCAAAAGAAAGGTAAATCAAAGGTTCAAATATTTGATGAAGAGGATAACAATGAAGTATAGGTTGAAGTTGAAGAAGTGCCAAGGTTTGATCCAGAATGTGATGAACCAGAAACCTCAAGGAGTGGAGAACTCAGAAGGTCAACAAGACATAAATGGAAACCTACAAGGTATAACTATGACACTTCTTTTTTGGCTACCAAAGATTATGCTTATATGGTAAAGGCAAATGAAGAGCCTTCTACATATGAAGAGGAAAAAGGTAAGGAAAATTGGGAGAAGGCTATGCAGGAAGAGTATGATGCATTGATGGAGAATCAGACATGGGATTTGGTTCCTAAACCAAATAGTTAGAAGATCATTGGATGCAAATGGGTTTACAAGGCAAAGAGGTTTGCAGATGGAAGTGTGTCTAGGTATAAAGCTAGACTTGTTCTGAAAGGGTTTGCTCAGACATATGGTATAGATTATGATGAGACCTATAGTCCTGTGGCAAAGATGACAACCATCACGACACTCATAGCTATTGCTGCATGTAAAGGTTGGAAATTATGTCAACTAGATGTGAAGAATGCTTTTCTAAATGGTTATATTTTAGATGATGTTTTCATGGAGCAACCACAAGGATTCAGAGATGAAAGGTATCCAGAGTATGTATGTAAGCTCAAGAGGGCTTTGTATGGTTTGAAGCAGGCCCCAAGGGCATGGAATTATAGACTTGTGAAGTTCTTGAAGGAACTTGGTTTTCAAGTATCTAAAGCAGATAGTAGCTTGCTTGTTAAAGCAAGTGATGATGGGTTCATTTACATGTGCATATATGTTGATGATATAATTCTTACAGGTACAAATGAGAAAGGCATTCAAAGCCTAAAGAAGCAAATGGAGAAAGAATTCAAGATCAGTGACTTGGGAAACTTGTCATATTTCTTGGGCATGGAGATCTCATACACTCAACATGGAGTGTATATAAATCAAGAAAGGTATTTGAAAAACTTGTTGATCAAGTTTAAGATGAATGATTGCAGGGTGGCACCTACTCCAATGGAGGTGAATCACAAATTGAGCAGATATGGAGGAGAAGAGTTCAAGGACATGAAGCTATATCAAAGTTTGGTTGGTAGTCTGATCTATGCTACATTAACTAGGCCTGACTTGTCATATACAGTTGGAGTATTATCTCAATTCATGCATTGTCCTAGGAAAGAACATTGGATTGCAGGACAAAGAGTGTTGAGGTACATAAAGGGTACACTCAAAGAGGGTTTGTATTATGGTTTTACATCAGATACAAACATCAAGATTTATAGTGATACTGATTGGGCAGGTAATCCTAATGATAGGAGATCAACTTATGGATACTTGTGTTATGTGGGAGATAAGTTAATTTCATGGTGTTCAAAGAAGCAACACACAATTGCTTTATCATCTACAGAGGCTGAGTACAAAGGCATGGTTGAAGCTGCAAAGGAAGTGATATGGCTTAAGACTTTTATGAAGAGTTTTGACATCATTCAGAGTACACCCACTATTCATGGAGATAACATGAGTACATTTTATTTAGCTGCTAATCTTGTTTTTCATGCCAGGACTAAACATATTGAGATTCAGTATCACTCTCTAAGAGAGAAGGTGATGGATAAGGAGATTGAAGTAATACATACTTCAACAAAATATTAGATAGCTGATATGCTAACCAAAAGCTTGGATGGACCAAAGCTACAAAGATTCAAAGACATGGCAGGTATAAAGAAGATAGAGAAAACCTCAATTGATGATTGAGGGGGAGATGTTGGTGTTGGGCAATCAACAATTGAAGTTTTGATGAAGGTTTGAAGTCAAGGACTGAAGAAAAGATCAAGACATGAAGCATATGTTCAAAGGATGAAGATGTGTATACATATGTACATTAATTCAGAGATAGTTCACTTATACTTTTGTATGGTTATGAGATTGTACATATTTGCCTATATATACAAGTAAAAATGTCAGGGAAAATATGAGAGAGCATGTGAATAGAGAAATTAGAAGTTGTATGAGTCATTAGAGACTTTAGGAGTGAGTAAGATCTCTCTCATCACTCAGATGTAAAGTTTTTCAGAAATGAAGAAAAGTTGCGCCCGATATTTCTGAGAGTTCTCCTTCTGTGTTGATTCATCTTTTGTGAAATCCTTTTGTACAAGTCTAAGTATATAGTTGATTGAACTCTATACAAATTTCAGCTTCTAATTGTGATCAGGATGAGAGAATTGAGTGTAGGAACATTTACATGTATAAATGGAAAGAAGAGAAGTTGTAGGAGGTGCAAAATTTGATGCTAATGTTTTGGTCAGTTCTCCTTCCACACTGTAAATTTTTGAGCAAGAAAGCACTCATTCTTTAAGTTGGAAGGTAATCTACCTATCACTAAAAGCATTTGATTAAAAAATTTCAAATTTGAGAGAACCAAGCTTAAGAAGTTATAGGTGTCAAAATCGATTGTCAAGAACTAAAGTTCTAGACATAGGTGACTTGTTAAGATCATTTCTCAAGATCTACTGAATCTTTTGGAATGATTTAACTTGGAGGAGGTGCGCAAACTATAGGCAACACCTTGTGCAAAGTTTTATAAAAAACTTTACACATCTGATGAGTCAATGAGTGAGTTATGTGCAGCAGACTTTTTGTGTAGTCATCTTCTTCACAGTTTATCCAAAATTTTGATAATTGATCATTGATCCTCTAAATTGGTGAAAGTTTTGAGTTACTACTCTTGACATAGAGGTGATCTAACTTCAAGGTAGCTTGTTCTTTTGGAGATTAAAACTCTCCATCAACTTGCATATACCTTTGGCACAAAAGGATAAAATAGCCTGCACAAGCACTGTGATAGTGCATTCGGAGACTGAAACGAGCTCAGATTTCGTGCAATTTTGAGACTGCAACTGGAGAGGTGTAGACGATGCCCTAGATGAAGGAGCGACCTGCTCTGATACCAATTGTTGGAGTTAGACATCTGCGGAAGCACGCGAACAACACACGGAAGAAGAAGAAGCTTGGAGCACAACACACAATACTGAATGTATTACTAGAAAATGTACAAAGATAAGTAGCCCATTAGGGCAATATGCGTATATACAAGGGGGGGGGGAACCTTCTAAAGAGGGAAAAAAGTTCCCCGACGGTTCTAGAGTGTTCACACACATCACTATGTAAATATATCAACAAAAATAGCCTTTTTGGATGGTGATTTGCAAGAAAAAGTTTATGTGAAGAAACCTCTTGAATTTTCCATCAAAAGTCGAGAGCGTATGGTGCACTGCTTGTGTAAGGCTTTGTATGGACTTAAGCAAGATCCATGTGCATGATATGACAAGATACATGAGCACTTGATTGTTCTTGGTTTTACATGTAGTCCAATTTAAAGCACACTTTATGTATGCAAATGTAGGGCTCATTTTATAGTTCTTGTTCTTTATGTTGATGACATTCTCTCAACTAGGTCATGTGATGAGAGAATTGGCATGTTTATGGCTGATTTGCGACCTAATTTTTATGTCACATGATTTTATTTTTTAAAATATTATCCATTGAGGGAATTGCTTTTATCCTTTTTTATAATAGAAAGTGTTTGCACTCCCTCAAGCAAACCACTTCTATTCACTCTTCATTGCTCTTATTGCAAAAGAAGAGACACTACATCATCAAAAGTGTACATATTTGAATTTCTTTTTGCAAGCAAACAATACTTGCATCTCTTCTTGTTTTGCATATCACCATCAAAAGAGGAAGAGGTGGAAGAGGAAGATTCAGGCTTTGGATTTGATGAAAAAAAAACTGAACCATACTTGCTTTTATCCTTTTTGTAATAGCAAGTGTTTGATTTCCCTCAAGCAAACCACTTCTATTCACTCTTGATTGCTCTTCTTGCAAAAGAACAGACAGAACCTCATCAAAAGTATTTGTATTTCCATTTGCAACCAAATGAAGTGTTGTAGCAAAGCTTATTCCAAAAATCCTTTGAGTAATGTAGAAATGAGTAAGACATCCGAAATGATTTCATCAATGTTTGTCGATTGCTCTTTAAAATCCTTAATGAGTGTAACATATGCATCCATTGATTCATTTTTGGCCATACATATATCATTAAGTTTCTTTCTCAAGTAAGCAACACATGCCTCATTACTCACAACATATAAAGAAGCACAAGTATCCCAAGCTTGACTTGAAGTAGTGCATGACCAGATGTGTGGAACAATATGTCGTTTCACAGAAAGAGAAATCAATACATGAGCTTGCGCATCCTTTCCATCCCATTTAAGTTTCTGTTGCATAGGTGGAGAAGACATAATCAATGTACTTGAAGAAGAAATTGAATATATGACAATATGCTACATAGTAGAAGAATCATAAGGTCTCTTGTTGACATTTGCCACTATGTTCCATAGTTTCTTTGCAACAAGAACATGCTTCATCATGTAATATCACATTGGATAGTTGGTCCCATCAAGCTTGTCTTTAGCTTGATGTATGCCAAACACACCATTTTTGTTTTTCATTGCACCAGCAAACTCAAAAGTAGCAGGATATGAAATTCAATAAAATATGAAATATAAGATGAAGTGCAGCGCATAATCTATAACTTTGATGGCATCTATTTGCTTAGTGGTTGGAACCATGTGATGGTAGCTCCCTTCAATGTGAGTCAAAAGGCTTCATATTATATGAAAAAATGATGAACTTGCTCAACTTGTAACACTTGTCTAAAGTCAGATTCATGTGCATGAGGATCACCTTATCCCTCATATTACCTCTTACATACATTTGGCCACTTGGGAAGGTTTGATACTTCTCCCAAATCTATTATTACAATTTGTACTTATGGCATAAGTGATTTTTTATGCCAATCCTTGAGAAATGGATGTCTTAGGGAACAACACACACTTTTTGGCCTACTCGATTTATTGGACATGGAATTTGAGGTGGCCGTTGTAGCAATTAATGGGAAATAGTAGGTTGACGTGGTGATGGCATAACTAGCATTGACATAGTTAGTGAAACTATCTTAAAAGACATAGTAGAAACACGTTTCCAAGTTTCCAAGTGGTAATTTCTATCAAGGACACATATGTGATTGTTATCATGGGAGTTGAGACTATTGTTGTCTGAGCTAATGGGATAGGAATATTTTTTGTCACTAGCAATATTGACATATGACACACTTGAAGTGGGTGATAAAGTGGTGACTAGTATAGGGTTGGTGGGGACCAACAAAATCAATGGGTTGGGATTTGTAGGGCCACAAGTAAGAATGACCACTCTCCTTGATATACCATTAACAAAAATTGGAAGGCCATGGTTTGTAAATTGCTGTTGGCCATCTTCCACAACAAATCATGGTATGTTCATGGGCAATAGAATTGGATCCACATGCCTATACTCATGAATGTGTAGATGGTAAGGACCTCTACTCGTAGGCAATGGAAAATTCTAAAAGGATTCTTTTGAGTTTGTTGTAAAGTAAAATTTAGGAGATAATCCATTGTTAATTACCTTGCTCAAATATATGATTCTTGTTATAGATGTTAAAGCATTAAAATAAATTCTACTTTGAGTTTGTTTGAGGTGTAATAAGTTGTGCTCTTGTTCAAGTCTATAACACCCTCAATAGTAGAGATGTTACTACATTTCAATCTATGGAAGATTTCGGTTGGTCCTCCCTTTATTTTAGGTTTAATTGTCCAAGGACATTTGCTCTAAGTGGTCTTAAGCTATGCCAACGATAGCCCTAAAAGTTGGACTTTTAATTTTTTTTATATAAAGGAAGTTCGGCAATAGCCTACTCTCCCGGACTTGAATTAAATAAAGAAAAGTACAAGAGGAGGGGACTAGTGCCCACGGGACCCCCCAAATCCCACAAAGCAGGGGAAGCTTTTACCGAGCTTAGATGAAATTACAAAGAAGGTTAATTACCCTCTCATCACCCTCATGTGGGGCCCACTTGGGTTTAAGCTTGTTATCGATCAAAAGGAGTACTTGATGATGCCTAAAGGGGGGGGATTTTTTACAGTTGACAATCCTTTTGCCAAGGAGGAACAGCGATTTCTCAATTGACCACTCCTTGGGGGAGTCACCGAAGTTGAAAGCACATCTTTCCCGCCAGATTTTCCATAGGACCTCCCCTCTGATGGCGTTCCAGAGAGTCGCGGAGCAGCCGACCGCTTCTCCCAGCAGGGCTTGCTGCCAACTGAGACATTTTTGAAGTCTAATTCTCTTTCCAACCACCTGCCAGAGTCTGTTGGAGTTGGGGCAGGTAAAGAAGATGTGTGAAACATCTTCGATAGACCGGTGGCAGCGTTTGCACCAGGGAGGGATCCCACAAATTTTGCTAGCCTTAAGGTTGGACCAGATTCCATGATGAAGGATTTGCCATAAGAGGACAGACTTTTTGATTTCTATGAGGGGGTGCCAGATAGCCATGAACTTCATGTCCCACCGAAGCCGGGTCCATGACAGGCACCACCTTTTGTTGAGGTTAGCCTGATAGTCGATCGTTTCTTTGATGTTCGGGACTTTTGATAGGCTATTCCCATTGTGCCATTTGAGACCAAGCGAGCTCGACATGTCGTGTCCCATGAGAAGGCGAACTTTGTGTCGGTCCCAGGCGAGACATCTGCTTTGCAGCGTGTTCCATTCTTCGTGCGAAATGTTGATGCTAGGATCAATATCCTCAAGGTTGATCCAGCGGTTGGTGTCTTGTTTCCAGAGATGTTTCCATTTTTTGAAGCCTTTGTTCCATAACTTCTTGGCATTTTGAATGTTCCAAGATTCCACACTCCGGATGCCATGGATCAGAAACCAGATAGAGTCGTTTTGTCTGATACCGGCAGCCCACTTCCAGTCTTCACTTATTCTTGTGAAGCTTTTGACTTTATTCCAACTCTTCCATAGGGAGCACACCAGATTAGAGCCTTTCGGGAAGACGGGGATTGGGGAAAACAACAAGGTCAAGATGTCAAGATTCTTCCAATTTGGGAAGCCCAATTGGGTTTTTGGTTGCAAAGGGTATTCAATGCTCCAAAAAGCTCGTCAGCTCATAAAAAAGGCTAAATAAGGGTAAAAAATCAAGCACATGATTTCTATTGAAAATGTGAATTATGCAAGCTCTAGGTTTAAAAAGGGGTCAAAAAACCTTAATGTGGACAAAAATCATGACTTATATCACTTAGGGTGGTCTCAAGGTTGGGCAAGGTAGTCCTAACACGATGGAGAAGTCGGGAGAGGCATCCAAAAGCTATAAAAGTAAGTGATGAGTCATCAAATGCATGGAAGTCTTGTAGGTCATTGAAGACTAAGAGACATATACTAAAGGAGGCTCAAGGAGAGAGTCATCCAAGGCTCAAGGAGATAAAATATTGCATTCCAAGCTAGGAAAGGGTGTTACATGCACAGAGGAGGAGTAAGGAGGAGCTTTCAATCCCACACCCCCTCTAGGCTCTTGTAGGTATAGACATAATCTGCTTATAACACTTATAACTCTTTGTGTACATATCCAATTCAAGATATTTAAGGTTCATTCTGTAGCTTCTTGAAATCAGTTTTATGTGTACAAAAGATTGGTGTATCTCTGTAATCCTAATTTTTGCAGATCCTACATTTTTGCATAGTATATTTTGTATAGAGTTGTTGACTGAGCTAAATAGATCCATTTGAGGTGTTCTATAACTTGTTCAGAATTTTATGAACCATACTAAGTGTGGCTAAATGCTTACGTGATTAAGATTAGTGTAAGGTAGGTGAATTAGAGTTTTTCTATAGGGTAGTAGAAAAGGTGTATGAAGGGACCTAGGTATTGCGTTAATTTCACTTCTAGTGTGGAAATATGAGGGATTAAATTCCATCAGTTGGTATAAGAGTAAGAAACATCCTTTGAAGACTCCAAGAGAAGGACACAAAAGCTTGGACATCAAGGCTAAGAGGTACATTTCAGTGTAACCCTACTTTCCCATTCATTATGGTAGATCTAGGTCAAAAAGTGGAGTTGCTTCACAAAGACAACTATCAGCCATGGAGGTTCAGAGTAATGAAATACCTAATGATCAAAGGTTTATGGTGTATTGTGTGTGGAGATGAAGATAAACCCAATGTGGATCCCAAAGATCCAAAGGTCACCAATCAAGAATTGAAGATATTGAAGGATTGGGAGGAAAGGAATAGGAGAGCTATCTTCTACATATCACATGTAATCTCTAACACTATGATTGGTCATATATTAGAGTTGGAACATGCTAGAGATGTTTGGGCGGCATTAGAGAAGATATATGCCACTTGCACAAGAAGCAAAAAGATGCAACTTAAGAATGAACTCCATTCCTTGAAGAAGGGTAGTGGTCAATCTATTGTTGACTACACCTTGAGGGTGAAGGAGTTGAGGGAGCAATTGGCATCCATTGGTTGCAAAGTAGATGATGAAGACCTTGTGCAGATTAATCTCAATGGGCTGAGAGGGGAAGACAAGTGGAAACCCCTTATTACTACCATCTTGTATAGAGATCCTCTACCAACTCTTGAGGAGTTGATCCCACATCTAGCGGCAAAAAAAGTTGCCATAGGAGACCTATCGAAGAAGGATGGTCACTCACGGGTCCTATATGCTAGCAAAGGAAAAGGAAAGAGTGGCAAGAAAGGGAAAGGAGGAAAAAGCAAGTGGAAGCAGTCCAAAGAAGAAGATTTAGATTTAGAGGGAGATAGCAAGACATCATCTTCAAGGAAGGGTGTTTGTTATTGATCTTTGGAGTTGTCCTCTCCAATCATTTAGCATAAAGAATTAACAAGACATCTTTATTTTGTCAATCCTGGAAGTATTCAAGAGACCACAGCCCCTTTTAGATGATAGAATCCAAGAAATAAGAGAATAATGGCTGGATTTCTGAGAATGGTGAAAATGAAGAGGAATTTCTAGGGTTTGGATTATCTTGAGCAAATCTCCACCATTTTCCACAATCTTGGTGTCTAATACATGCTAATTTCTCAGCAGAACACAATTATGAAGTCAACTCAAAAATATTACTTGTACCATACAGACAAGACAATCGCGATTCTGTGAAAACAGACGATTTTCATCTCCAGCACCATTCTTTATCAATTTCTCACTCAACACATCAATATTCAGCTCTCTTCATACACATTCAACAGAATTACACAATAGAAGCTCACAAATCTCCATGGATACACAAAGAATAGACTCAACAAATCAATGAAACCACACAAAGAGGAGAAAACACGATTTTCATCAGGAAACTCTCTCTATTCACTTGGATAGCATGTAAACAAATGATCAACCAACCCCCTCATAATAGAGGAAATTGTCTTATATACATTTTCAAGTGTCCCTTTTCACACTTGAATTTTGGTCCTTTCCTCTATCATTCTAAAAATATGCTATCTAGGAGTTTCCAAAAATTCTAGAAAAATTACATAAAATTCTATTCTACATAAGGAAGACTCTTCCTTATTTTTACATCAGTTGCATAAATATTTTTACAAGTTTTTGTCATTTTACAATTATTTTTCATCCAAAATGCTTCAAAAAATACATCTTCTAACATCCTTCCCCTCCTAAACCTTTTGGATCCTGACAAAAGACTTTCCTGCTCTTACGTCCTGATTGATTTCTTCACTTTTTCTTTCTTTGATAGACTTGTGACAGTAAGTCATGACTTTTTCTTTCTGTAATGTTCAGGTTATTTACCATTTCAAACAATGCTTTTCTCCACTGTACTGTGGCTTCTGGTTTATCAATTACATCCTTTTTCAAATATTCTGTGTAAGCGGCTTCATATGCAGTAAGGCGAGACTTGGTGACCACTGACAAGTTTTTGAATATTTCTGACTCTCTCTCAAAAAACCCATAATCGAATGCATCTTCAAAAATTTGTAAATAGTGACTGCCCAAAGAATTACTCTGCTGTAGTATGCCATTAAACAGATTCTATCGGGTGTTTCACTAAGATCAAACAATAATGCATCAGTTGGAGAATTGAAGCCAATGTAATTTAATGTTCTGACATCTGTATCTGTGTATGTTTCTATACATGCCAAAATTAATCTCATTACTGGGATTAGTAAAATGCATGCAGGGTAGTTTACATCTTTGTATGTAGCTATAACAGACTCAGCTGTATCCACCATGTAGTTTTTTGTAGGCCATGTTCCTGCCTTTGGACCGGCTATTTTTGGGAAATTCAACCATTTAGGTGGGATTTGACCTTCTCTCCGTCTTTCCCAAAAAATTGTCCATTCTCTTCTTCTTGCTACTGGGCAGTAAGCTGGATTAATTTTCAATTGAAGAGGTGCTTCCTTCCAAATTTTCCTGCATTCTTTATTTGCATCCAACCATTTGTTCCTCCACTTTGGATTGGCTGTCTCAAATAATTCTTTGGTCACGTTAATATCTTCTTCATATTCTAGATATTTATTTGGAGGTAATCCAACTCTTGCTATTTGATAGTTCTTGATACTCTCCATGATCATACATAAAGGTATGCCCAGTCCGTTTGCAGCCCAATGATGCTGGTCTGGATTAATCCCCTTATTCAATGCAAATGTGACAATTTGATCTTCATATTCATCATGCATTTTTCTGATAAAATCCATTCTAGAATCTCTATTTATCAGCAATTTTTTGACAAATTCTTCTGAATATTCTTCCTCTGGTCTTTTATTTGCTGGTCCACTGCCATGTTGTATTCCATCATTATTTCCTACCTCATATTCTTCTGTATATGTAGTCTCTACATGTATTTCTTCCTGAACTTGTGGCTTGTCCAGCTTTTTCTGTAATTCTTCTATTGTCACCATCAGACTTCCGTTCTGTATTGCCCATAACTCTCTTTCTTTTATCCATTCATTTTTTTCCTTTTCCCTCCTTGACTGCCAATCACTTCTTTCTTTTTCCATATCCATGTGCAACTTGTTATATCCTCTCATTGATGTAGCAACATGTATACTAGCCTGCTTCTCTAGTTCCTTGGCTTCTTTCAATTCTATTTGTAATCTCTTAATCTCTTTGTGTAATTCTTCCTTTTCTTCCTCTGTCATCTGAGCTATCTGACTTTCATCCTTTAACTGACCTTCCTCCAATAATAGCTTGTTGATTTCCTCATTTGCGTTAGTCAAAGTTTGATAAGAAGTCTGCAAGGTTCTATATCTTCCTTCAATTTTTCTCAGCTCCATTTCCAGTTTAGTATTCTGCTCTGTTAATTTTACACTCTTTTCTTCTAGATATTGAATTCTATTTTGTTTCTGTACTTCTAACTCTTCCAAAGCAATTATTCTATTTGTAAATTCCTCATTTTTCTCCTGCACCTTCCTCAATTGTTTTGACATTTGTTCCTTCTCTCTTTTGTGCTCTTTAATGATCCTACTGCCTTTCTCAAATTTAGACTCTCCTACCATTCCTGAAATGATCATATTCCTGCTTGAAGGTCTAAACTGCTCAATGTTGCTCATAATAATCTGACAAGCAGATCTTATATTCTTGGGTATTCTTTCCAACCCTCCTTCCATTTCCATTTGTTTAGCTTCTATTTGTTTGTCTTCTTTGCACTCATTCTCATCTTCCTCATCTTCTTCATATTCTATAATCTTGGCCTGGTGTCCTTCATTGCTTTGATGAGTTTCCAGTGTTTCTTGATCTGCCATATCTTCTTCATGTTCCAAAGTCTGAGCACCCAGATTCTTCTGCTCTAAGACATCTGTAGTCAGCTTTATTCCCTGCACCTTTTTGTTCTCCACCACCTGTTGCTTCTCTTCAGAGAGGTGTCCTTCCTTTATTTGTACCTCCTTTTCCTGGATTAGGGTTTCGTGAGCTAGAGTAGATTCAATTTCCTCAACAGAGTTTACCTGACCTTTACTTGTTTGCTCTTCCTGTCCTTCCTTTTGCTGGACTAGAATTGATTCAGTTTCCTCAATAATTTTGACCTGATCATTACTTTTTTCTTCTTTGTGTCCTTCTTCCTGCTCATCAATGTCCATGAGATCCATTTCTCCCTCTTGTTCTTGATCTTTATTGGTTGTAAATTCTTCATTATTCTTCAAATCATGAAGTACATCTTTTATACTTTGGATAATCTCCCTTTCCACTACTCCTCCTGTGACTTCTTGAACATTGTTTTTCACTACTATTTCCTCTTCTTCCTGAATTTGACCTTGATTTGCACCTTTCTGATTTATGACTGGACTCCTTATCTGTGCTGTTTTGGCTATTTCTGCTATGCTCTCATCTAATTTGAAGTAGGTTTGTGAGGGTTTTGTCCATATTGATTTTATTCCTGTATGCACCAACCCACAACTGAATTCTTCTCTTATTTCACTTTCTTTTTCTACCATAGGTGCTTTTCCTTTCATCAAACTTCTTTCTTCTTTAGGACTGAGCTGTTTTACTGCCTCTTCCTGCATCTGCTTCTCCTGAGACTTCTTCTTCAAATCTTCGGGTGTTTTCTGTTTCTCAGGGGCCTGCGTAATCACATTAGGAGTATTTGGAACTGATAAATTCAGACTCTTTAATAAAAAACTCTCAATATCACTTTCAGAATCAAAGGAAAAATGTGAAGGTCCTCCTATTTCTGGTTCTTTCAGCCTTGATGCTTCTACCACAGTGGATTGCTTCTGTGTTTCTTCCACTATCACTTCCTTTGTCTCTTTTGTGATTACACTTTCAACTACTGATTTTCCATTTCCCTTCTTGGTCAACTTCTTCTTTTGCACTGGTTTCTTTTGAACCTTCTTTTTTACAACAATAGTGGTTCTAGTTTCTAGAGGTCCTCGCAATTCTTTGAAGTAAGCTAGCAACTCAACTTCCTTTTTAACAAATACCTCTTCTGTTTCAGCTGCCATCATGTGATCATGAACTGCTTCATAATGCTCTACCTCCTCTTGGACCCAATGTGTAGCCTTGCATGAATAATCTTCCGGCATCTTTTGATATTGTGCCTCATACATTACTCTTTTGTTATTTCCTTGAGTTAGATAAGTGTAAAACTGTTCTTTGCTTGTTTGGGGTGGATGAGGATCACTAGAGGATTGGACCTGCTTCTGCGCATCTTCATGTTCTTCTTTTGTAGCTTCATCCATCTCTAATCCAACCTTTCTTGGGTCCAACCGCCTTTTCTTTACAGGAACCACTTCCTCGGATATTACCTTTCTTTTCATCCCTACTCCCCTCATGCTGGTTTGTCCTTCTATTTCTCTCACAGCCATTTTCCTCGGAGGACTCTTGTTTCCTGACATAAGACTTCTAAAATATTGTGCCTCTAGAGCCAGTTTCAACTGATCTTCCATTCCTAAGACATGATAAATGATCCTGGTTAAAAACTGGGTTCCATTCATGAATTTTTTCTGTTCCTAGTGTTTTGCTGCTTCTTTCAGCTGTTCATGGATGTATGGTGTCACATCCATTACTCCAAAGGGCTTAGTCCTATCCTTGTTGTTAAGCATCAACAGTGTCACAGATTTATGTGGCATGGTATACCTTGGTAACTTTGGGAAGCAGAAATATTGTAAGAACATCCTTGTGGCATATTCTTCATTCTCTCTTCCTTTGAAGTCAGTGAATTTTGCGTACCCTGTATAGGTTTCCTTATTCTTCTTTACAAAGCTGGGATCAAGCTTGGTTCCCATAGGGTAGAATTGTAAAGCTGCTCTGATATGTTCTGCTTTTATAGTGATACCCACCTCCTGATTATCCTTGTTCTTGACTTTGCACCGGAAATAAGCATCATTCCCTTTTCCTATTTCCAGCAGACTACTCATTACTTGTGCCACTCTTTCAAAATCAACGAAGAACATGGGTTCCTCCAATAACTTGTGTATACCAACTGCCTTCCATTTTCTCCACTGTACTGCGGCTTCTGGTTTATCAATTACATCCCTTTTCAAATATTCTGTGTAAGCAGCTTCATATGTTGTAAGGCGAGATTTTGTGACCATTGACAAGTTTCCGAATATTTCTGACTCTCTCTCAAAAAACCCATAATCGAATGCATCTTCAGAAATTTGTAAATAGTGACTGCCCAAAAATATTACTCTGCTATAGTATGCCATTAAACAGATTCTATCGGGTGTTTCACTAAGATCAAACAATAATGCATCAGTTGGAGAATTGAAGCCAATGTAATTTAATGTTTTGGCATCTGTATCTGTGTATGTTTCTATACATGCCAGAATTAATCTCATTACTCGGATCAGTAAAATGCATGCAGGGTCGTTTACATCTTTGTATGTAGCTATAACAGACTCAATTGTATCCACCATGTAGTTTTTTGTAGGCCATGTTCCTGCATTTGGACCGGCTATTTTTGGGAAATTCAACCATTTAGGTGGGATTTGACCTTCTCTCCGTCTTTCCAAAAAAATTGTCCATTCTTTTCTTCTTGCTACTGGGCAGTAAGCTGGATTAATTTTCAATTGAAGAGGTGCTTCCTTCCAAATTTTCCTGCATTCTTTATTTGCATCCAACCATTTGTTCCTCCACTTTGGATTGGCTCTCTCAAATAATTCTTTGGTCACGTTAATATGTTCTTCATATTCTAGATATTTGTTTGGAGGTAATCCAACTCTTTCTATTTGATAGTTCTTGATACTCTCCATGATCATACATAAAGGTATGCCCAGTCCGTTTGCAGCCCAATGATGCTGGTCTGGATTAATCCCCTTATTCAATGCAAATGTGACAATTTGATCTTCATATTCATCATGCATTTTTCTGATAAAATCCATTCTAGAATCTCTACTTGCCAGCAATTTTTTGACAAATTCTTCTGAATATTCTTCCTCTGGTCTTTTATTTGCTGGTTCAAAGAAAGAAAAAGTGAAGACTTACTGTCACAAGTCTATCAAAGAAAGAAAAAGTGAAGAAAGCAATCAGGACATAAGAGCAGGAAAGTCTTTTGTCAGGAGCCAAAAGGTTTAGGAGGGGAAGGATGTTAGAAGATGTATTTTTTGAAGCATTTTGGATGAAAAATAATTGTAAAATGACAAAAACTTGTAAAAATATTTATGCAACTGATGTAAAAATAAGGAAGAGTCTTCCTTATGTAGAATAGAATTTTATGTAATTTTTTTAGATTTTTTGGAAACTCCTAGATAACATATTTTTAGAATAATAGAGGAAAGGACCAAAGTTCAAGTGTGAAAAGGGACACTTGAAAATGTAGATAAGACAATTTCCTCTATTATGAGGGGGTTGGTTGATCATTTGTTTACATGCTATCCAAGTGAATAGAGAGAGTTTCCTGATGAAAATCTCGTTTTCTCCTCTTTGTGTGGTTTCATTGATTTGTTGAGTCTATTCTTTGTGTATCCATGAAGATTTGTGAGCTTCTATTGTGTAATTCTGTTGAATGTGTATGAAGAGAGCTGAATATTGATGTGTTGAGTGAGAAATTGATGAAGAATGGTGCTGGAGATGAAAATCGTCTGTTTTCACAGAATCGGGATTGTCTCGTCTATATGGTACATGTAATATTTTTGAGTTTTGACTTCATAATTGTGTTTTGCTGAGAAAATAGCATGTATTAGACACCAAGATTGTGGAAAATGGTGGAGATTTGCTCAAGATAATCCAAACCCTAGAAATTCCTCTTCATTTTCACCATTCTCAGAAATCCAGCCATTATTCTCTTATTTCTTGGATTCTATCATCTAGAAGGGGCTGTGGTCTCTTGAATACTTCCAGGATTGACAAAATAAAGATGTCTTGTTAATTCTTTATGCTAAATGATTGGAGAGGACAACTCCAAAGATCAATAACAAATTTTTGTGATAAAATCCATTCTAGAATCTCTACTTGTCAGCAATTTTTTGACAAATTCTTCTGAATATTCTTCCTCTGGTCTTTTATTTGCTGGTTCACTATGTGGTCTCTACATGTGCTTCTTCCTGAACTTGTGGCTTGTCCAGCTTTTTCTGTAATTCTTCTATTGTCACCATCAGACTTCCGTTCTGTATTGCCCATAACTCTCTTTCTTTTATCCATTCATTTTTTTCCTTTTCCCTCCTTGACTACCAATCACTTCTTTCTTTTTCCATATCCATGTGCAACTTGTTATATCCTCTCATTGATGTAGCAGCATGTATACTAGCCTGCTTCTCTAGTTCCTTGGCTTCTTTCAATTCTATTTGTAATCTCTTAATCTCTTTGTGTAATTCTTCCTTTTCTTCCTCTGTCATCTGAGATGTCTGACTTTCATCCTTTAACTGACCTTCCTCCAATAATAGCTTGTTGATTTCCTCATTTGCTTTAGTCAAAATTTGATAAGAAGTCTGCAAGGTTCCTTCTCCATTTCCAGTTTAGTATTCTGCTCTGTTAATTTTACTATTTTCTTCTAGATATTGAATTCTATTTTGTTTCTGTACTTCTAACTCTTCCAAAGCAATTATTTTGTTTGTAAATTCCTCATTTTTCTCCTGCACCTTCCTCAATTGTTCTGACATTTGTTCCTTCTCTCTTTTGTGCTCTTTAATGATCCTATTGCCTTTGTCAAATTCAGACTCTGCTACCATTCCTGAAATGATCATATTCCTGCTTGAAGGTCTAAACTGCTCAATGTTGCTCATAATAATCTGACAAGCAGATCTTATATTCTTGGGTATTCTTTCCAACCCTCCTTCCATTTCCATTTGTTTAGCTTCTATTTGTTTGTCTTCTTTGCACTCATTCTCCTCTTCCTCTTCTTCTTCATATTCTATAATCTTGGCCTGGTTTCCTTCATTGCTTTGATGAGTATCCAGTGTTTCTTGATCTGCCATCTCTTCTTCATGTTCCAAAGTCTGAGTATCCTGGTTCTCTTGTCTTGATCTATCTTCATCTTCCTTTACTTCTTCTACTTTGTTATTCTCCAAATCTGATTGTTCTTTTGCAGAGAGCTGTGCTTCTTTTTCTTGGATTGAGGTTTCCTGAATTAAAATTGACTCAGTTGTCTCACTAAATTTTATCTTATCATGGCTTGTCTACTGTTTCTGCCCTTCTTCTTGCTCATCAATGTGCATAAGATCCATTTCTTCTCCTGACTTTTGCTGGTTGCAAATTCTTCATTCCTCTTTAAATCATGAAGTACATCTTTTATACTTTGGATAATCTCCTTTTCTACCAACCCCTCTGTAACTTTTTGAACATTCTTTTTCACTTCTATTTCTTTTGCTTCCTGAGCTTGATCTGCACCTTTCTGTTTTATGGCTGGACTGCTTTTTTGTGCTTCTCTTACTATTTCTGCTATGCTCTCATCTAATTTAAAATAGGTTTGTGAGGGTTTTGTCCATATTGGTTTTATTCCTGCAGGCACCAGCCCACAACTGAATTCCTCTCTCACTTTACTTTCCTCTTCTGTCATTACTGCTTTACCTTTCATTATCCTTCTTTCTTCTTCAGGACTGATTTTCTTAACTACCTCTTCTTGAACTTGCTTCTCCTGAGCCTTCTTTCTCAAATCTTCAGGTGTTTTCTGTTTCTCAGTGGCCTGTGTAACCACATTAGGAGTACTTGGAACTGAAAAATTCAGACTTTTTAATAAGAAACTTTCAATGTCACTTTCAGAATCTGAGGAAAAATGTGAAGATCCTCCAAGTCCTGGTTTTTCCACTTTTGATTCCTCTTTAGCAATAAATTCTTTTTGCTGATCTGTTACTATTACTTCTTCTGCCTCCTTAATAGTTACAACTTCAACTACCGATTTTCCCTTCTCCTTCTTGGTCAACTTCTTTCTTTGCACTGGTTTCTTTTGAACCTTCTTTTTTACTACAATTGTGGTTCTGGTTTCTGGAGGTCCTTGCAGCTCTTTGAAGTATGCTAATAGCTCTACTTCCTTTTAAACAAATACCTCTTCTATTTCAACTGCCATCATTTGATCATGAAGTGCTTCATAATGCTCTACTTCCTCTCGGACCCAATCTCTAGCCTTGCATGAATAGTCTTCCAGCATCTTTTGATATTGTGCCTCATACATTGCTCTTTTGTTATTTCCTTGAGTTAGATAAGTGTATAACTATTCTTTGCTTGTTTGGGGTGGATGACGATCACTAGAGGATTGGACCTGCTTGTGCACATCTTCATGTTCTTCTTTTGTAGCTTCCTCTGTCTCTAATTCAACCTTTCTTGGGTCCAACCTCCTTTTCTTTACAGGAACCACTTCCTCATATATTACCTTTCTTTTCATCCCTGCTCCCCTCATGCTTGTTTGTCCTTCTATTTCTCTCACAACCATTTTCTTCGGAGGACTCTTGATTCTTGACATAAGACTTCTAAAATATTGTGCCTCTGGAGCCAGTTTCAATTGATCTTCCATTCCTAAGACATGATAAATGATCCTGTTAAAAACTGGGCTCCATTCATAAATTTTTTCTGTTCCCAGTGTTTTGCTGCTTCTTTCAGCTGTTCATGGATGTAGGGTGTCACATCCATTACTCCAAAGGGCTTAGTCCTATCCTTGTTGTTAAGCATCAACAGTGTAACAGATTTATGTGGCATGGTATACCTTGGTAACTTTGGGAAGCAGAAATATTGTAAGAACATCCTTGTGGCATATTCTTCATTCTCTCTTCCTTTGAAGTCAGTGAATTTTGCATACCCTGTATAGGTTTCCTTATTCTTCTTTACAAAGCTAGGATCAAGCTTGGTTCCCATAGGGTAGAATTGTAAAGCTGCTCTGATATGTTCTGCTTTTATAGTGATACCCACCTCCTGATTATCCTTGTTCTTGACTTTGCACCGGAAATAAGCATCATTCCCTTTTCCTATTTCCAGCAGACTACTCATTACTTGTGCCACTCATTCCCCGGCAACGGTGCCAAAAAATGTTTGTTATTGATCTTTGGAGTTGTCCTCTCCAATCATTTAGCATAAAGAATTAACAAGACATCTTTATTTTTTCAATCCTGGAAGTATTCAAGAGACCATAGCCCCTTCTAGATGATAGAATCCAAGAAATAAGAGAATAATGACTGGATTTCTGAGAATGGTAAAAATGAAGAGGAATTTCTAGGGTTTGGATTATCTTGAGCAAATCTCCACCATTTTCCACAATCTTGGTGTTTAATACATGCTATTTTCTCAGCAGAACACAATTATGAAGTCAGAACTCAAAAATATTACCTGTACCATACAGACGAGACAATCGCGATTCTGTGAAAACAGACGATTTTCATCTCTAGCACCATTCTTCATCAATTTCTCACTCAACACATCAATATTCAGCTCTCTTTGTACACATTCAATAGAATTACACAATAGAAGCTCACAAATCTCCATGGATACACAAAGAATAGACTCAACAAATCAATGAAACCACACAAAGAGGAGAAAACATGATTTTCATCAGGAAACTCTCTCTATTCACTTGGATAGCATGTAAAAAAATGATCAACCAACCCCCTCATAATAGAGGAAATTGTCTTATATACATTTTCAAGTGTCCCTTTTCACACTTGAATTTTGGTCCTTTCCTCTATTATTCTAAAAATATGCTATTTAAGAGTTTCCAAAAATTCTAGAAAAATTACATAAAATTCTATTCTACATAAGGAAGACTCTTCCTTATTTTTACATCAGTTGCATAAATATTTTTACAAGTTTTTGTCATTTTACAATTATTTTTCATCCAAAATGCTTCAAAAAATACATCTTCTAACATCCTTCCCCTCCTAAACCTTTTGGCTCCTGACAAAAGACTTTACTGCTCTTATGTCCTGATTGCTTTCTTCACTTTTTCTTTTTTTGATAGACTTGTGACAGTAAGTCATGACTTTTTCTTTCTGTGATGTTCAGGTTATTTACCATTTCAAACAATGCTTTTCTCCACTGTATTGTGGCTTCTGGTTTATCAATTACATCCTTTTTCAAATATTCTGTGTAAGCAGCTTCATATGCAGTAAGGCGAGACTTAGTGACCACTGACAAGTTTCCGAATATTTCTGACTCTCTCTCAAAAAACCCATAATCGAATGCATCTTCAAAAATTTGTAAATAGTGACTGCCCAAAAATATTACTCTGCTGTAGTATGCCATTAAACAGATTCTATCGGGTGTTTCACTAAGATCAAACAATAATGCATCAGTTGGAGAATTGAAGGCAATGTAATTTAATGTTCTGACATCTGTATCTGTGTATGTTTCTATACATGCCAGAATTAATCTCATTACTCGGATCAGTAAAATGCATGCAGGGTCGTTTACATCTTTGTATGTAGCTATAACAGACTCAACTGTATCCACCATGTAGTTTTTCGTAGGCCATGTTCCTGCCTTTGGACCGGCTATTTTTGGGAAATTCAACCATTTAGGTGGGATTTGACCTTCTCTCCGTCTTTCCCAAAAAATTGTCCATTCTCTTCTTCTTGCTACTGGGCAGTAAGCTGGATTAATTTTCAATTGAAGAGGTGCTTCCTTCCAAATTTTCCTGCATTCTTTATTTGCATCCAACCATTTGTTCCTCCACTTTGGATTGGCTCTCTCAAATAATTCTTTGGTCACGTTAATATCTTCTTCATATTCTAGATATTTATTTGGAGGTAATCCAACTCTTGCATTTTGATAGTTCTTGATACTCTCCATGATCATACATAAAGGTATGCCCAGTCCGTCTGCAGCCCAATGATGCTGGTCTGATCTAATCCCCTTATTCAATGCAAATGTGACAATTTGATCTTCATATTCATCATGCATTTTTCTGATAAAATCCATTCTAGAATCTCTACTTGTCAGCAATTTTTTGACAAATTCTTCTGAATATTCTTCCTCTGGTCTTTTATTTGCTGGTTCACTGCCATGTTGTATTCCATCATTATTTCCTACCTCATATTCTTATGTATATGTAGTCTCTACATGTATTTCTTCCTGAACTTGTGGCTTGTCCAGCTTTTTTTGTAATTCTTCTATTGTCACCATCAGACTTCCGTTCTGTATTGCCCATAACTCTCTTTCTTTTATCCATTCATTTTTTTCCTTTTCCCTCCTTGACTGCCAATCACTTCTTTCTTTTTCCATATCCATGTGCAACTTGTTATATCCTCTCATTGATGTAGCAACATGTATACTAGCCTGCTTCTCTAGTTCCTTGGCATCTTTCAATTCTATTTGTAATCTCTTAATCTCTTTGTGTAATTCTTCCTTTTCTTCCTCTGTCATCTGAGCTGTCTGACTTTCATCCTTTAACTGACCTTCCTCCAATAATAGCTTGTTGATTTCCTCATTTGCTTTAGTCAAAATTTGATAAGAAGTTTGCAAGGTTCTATATCTTCCTTCAATTTTTCTCAGCTCCATTTCCAGTTTAGTATTCTGCTCTGTTAATTTTACACTCTTTTCTTCTAGATATTGAATTCTATTTTGTTTCTGTACTTCTAACTCTTCCAAAGCCATTATTCTGTTTGTAAATTCCTCATTTTTCTCCTGCATCTTCCTCAATTGTTTTGACATTTGTTCCTTCTCTCTTTTGTGCTCTTTAATGATCCTACTGACTTTCTCAAATTTAGACTCTGCTACCATTCCTGAAATGATCATATTCCTGCTTGAAGGTCTAAACTGCTCAATGTTGCTCATAATAATCTGACAAGCAGATCTTATATTCTTGGGTATTCTTTCCAACCCTCCTTCCATTTCCATTTGTTTAGCTTCTATTTGTTTGTCTTCTTTGCACTCATTCTCCTCTTCCTCATCTTCTTCATATTCTATAATCTTGGCCTGGTGTCCTTCATTGCTTTGATGAGTTTCTAGTGTTTCTTGATCTGCCATATCTTCTTCATGTTCCAAAGTCTGAGCACCCATATTCTTCTGCTCTAAGACATCTGAAGTCAGCTTTATTCCCTGCACCTTTTTGTTCTGCACCACCTGTTGCTTCTCTTCAAAGAGGTGTCCTTCCTTTATTTCTACCTCCGTTTCTTGGATTAGGGTTTCCTGAACTAGAGTAGATTCAATTTCCTCAACAGAGTTTACCTGACCTTTACTTGTTTGCTCTTCTTGTCCTTCTTTTCCTGGACTAGAATTGATTCAGTTTCCTCAGTAATTTTGACCTGATCATTACTTTTTTGTTTTCTGTTTCTCAGGGGCCTGTGTAATCACATTAGGAGTATTTGGAACTGTTAAATTCAGACTCTTTAATAAAAAACTCTTAATATCACTTGCAAAATCAGAGGAAAAATGTGAAGGTCCTCCTATTTCTGGTTCTTTCAGTCTTGATGCTTCTACCACAGTGGATTGCTTCTGTGTTTCTTCCACTATCACTTCCTCTGTCTCTTTTGTGATTACAGTTTCAACTACTGATTTTCCCTTTCCCTTCTTGGTCAACTTCTTCTTTTGAACCTTCTTTTTTACAACAATAGTGGTTCTAGTTTCTGGAGGTCCTTGCAATTCTTTGAAGTAAGCTAGCAACTCAACTTCCTTTTTAACAAATACCTCTTTTGTTTTAGCTGCCATCATGTGATCATGAAGTGCTTCATAATGCTCTACCTCCTCTTGGACCCAATCTATAGCCTTGCATGAATAATCTTCCAGCATCTTTTGATATTGTGCCTCATACATTGCTCTTTTGTTATTTCCTTGAGTTATATAAGTGTATAACTGATCTTTGCTTGTTTGGGGTGGATGAGGATCACTAGAGGATTGGACCTGCTTCTGCGCATCTTCATGTTCTTCTTTTGTAGCTTCATCCATCTCTAATCCAACCTTTCTTGGGTCCAACTGCCTTTTCTTTACAGGAACCACTTCCTCAGATATTACCTTTCTTTTCATCCCTACTCCCCTCATGCTGGTTTGTCCTTCTATTTCTCTCACAGCCATTTTCCTCGGAGGACTCTTGATTCCTGACATAAGACTTCTAGAATATTGTGCCTCTGGAGCCAGTTTCAAGTGATCTTCCATTCCTAAGACATGATAAATGATCCTGGTTAAAAACTGGGCTCCATTCATGAATTTTTTCTGTTCCTAGTGTTTTGCTGCTTCTTTCAGCTGTTCATGGATGTAAGGTGTCACATCCATTACTCCAAAGGGCTTAGTCCTAGTTGTTAAGCATCAACAGTGTAACAGATTTATGTGGCATGGTATACCTTGGTAACTTTGGGAAACAGAAATATTGTAAGAACATTCAGTGAATTTTGCGTACCCTGTATAGGTTTCCTTATTCTTCTTTACAAAGCTGGGATCAAGCTTGGTTCCCATAGGGTAGAATTGTAAAGCTACTCTGATATGTTCTGCTTTTATAGTGATACCCACCTCCTGATTATCCTTGTTCTTGACTTTGCACCAGAAATAAGCATCATTCCCTTTTCCTATTTCCAGCAGACTACTCATTACTTGTGCCACTCTTTCAAAATCAATGAAGAAAATGGGTTCCTCCAATAACTTGTGTATACCAACTGCCTTCCATCTTTTCTGATTGACAGCAACCCTTTGAAATCTGTAAAATTCTTGACACAACATGGTATATTTTTATCCACCTACTCCCACTGTGAATATATGCTGTCCAATAATGCTTAGGGTTTCTTTGAGCTCCTTCACCACCTTCTCTGCCTCTGGAATCTCTAATTCCTCATCAGATTCCAGGTTCACCTGTTCTTCCACAGCTTCACTGTCTAGGAACTAATGACCTCTTGATAGAGTGACTGATTCTGCTTTGAAGTCATGAATTGATAACTCCTTTGCATTCACCATTCTGAGGAAAATAAAATACACAAAGAAAAACTCCACCCACATGAGTCACAAGAAATCAAAGAGTAATATTTATTTTGAGATGTCATGACATAAGAATGAAAATAAAATCCAAGATAAATTCTGTTTCTTCAAAAAAAACTCAATAAAAGTGATCATTACAGGTGTAGCAAGATGTCTAGTGCACTCCCTTTTCCCAACAACTCTTTTGGAGAAAACAAAACATTATAGAAAATTTAATACAAAATAAATAGAACTCTACTACCCTTCTACCTAGATCTTGCTTTGTGCTATATAATTTTTGTCAAAAAGAAAGCAAAATAAACAATTTTTCTCAGCTTTTCTTTCTCTCTTTTTCTCTTCTTCTTTTTTTTTTATAATAATAATAATAATTTTTTCTATTTCTTTTCTTCCCCTCCTAATTCTCTTTTTAGAAAAAGGATAAGGTCAAATATTTTTGTCATAATTTTCAATATGTTATGATTTTCTAAATACAGATCAAATATGGATGATCTTTTTTCCATTGAAACAACTCTGATTTTTTGACCCAATACTTCCTAACTCTAATTGTCCTGGTTTCATGTAAACATCCATTTCCTTTGGATAAGAATTTTGTAGGATTTTTTGGTCTCCATATCCATTTTGTTCTGGATTTCTGGTTTGATGAGCGGACCTCCTGTAGACTTTGATTCCATGCGCTTCTTGTTCTGATGTTTTGATTCTTTGGACAATGCCATGATTGCCACCTTCTTCCTATCTCTCCACCCTTCTTTGTTCTTCCAATCTTTTGTTGATTTTGATTACATGAAGCTTGATCATTTAACATTTGTATTGGTAATGTCTGTGTATCTTCAAGTACAAAAGTGAATCCTTCCAAGTGTATATCATGAACATCTGATTGAATTTCCTGTTCTTCATTACTCAATAAAAATATTAAAAACCTTTTGTCATTTATGTTCAATTTAAGCTTCATTTTTTCAAAATCCAAAATCACTTTACCTTGTAGGAGCCATGGTTGACCTAAAATCACCTTTTCAGACATCAAATGATCTGGCCATTCTTCACAGTCTATTTTCATATATTCCTCATTGAACTTTACTTCAATAGACAGTGAAGACATGCTTTGTACTATTTGACCTTCCAAAGTTTTGATTAAGGTTCTGCTTTTAGTTCTTTTTATGTTAAATTTACTTACCAAAGCGGAACTAATCAGGTTCACTTGTGCTCCATAATGTATCAAAACCCTAATGTTTTCATTTTGAAAATCCATTGTCACCACAGGCACATGTTCTTTTGGTTTTAGAGGAGTTTTACACAGACAGACTTCCCTAAGATCTTTGATTTTTCTTATCCTTTCCATTGCTTCCTGTTGAGCCTCTTTTCTAATGTCTTCCTCTTCTTTTTCCCTATTTTGAGCTCGTTGCAACCTTCTCCATTCATCAACAGTTAATGGACAGTCATACCTCTTGACTCTACATCCGCTTATGAAGTTTGGCATGATTTCTCCGTCTATGTTAGCTAGTTGAATGGCTCCACTGTTGCTTATCTGATGTATAATATACGGTCCATGTCCTTTTTTCTGGAACTTTTTCTGATGTTCTCTGATTGTGTAAGCCAAAACTAGATCTCCTTCCTGTAGATCTTTTTCTTTTATATGAACATCATGATAAGCTTTTTGCCTTTTCTTGTCCACATATATACTCATAATGGCTTGGAGTCTAGATGCTCCCAACTTTTCCAATTCTATTACTCTCTCTGATAGTTCATGTCCAGTCCAATTGTAGTGACTACCTACTTTTAATGTTGGAATAAGGAATTCCATAGGTAGAACTGCATTTTGTCAATATACTAGATTGAATGGTGTGTTTCCTATTGCAGTTTTATAAGCCACTCTATAAGCCCATAGGACATGATTAAGTTGTAAATCCCAATCATTCCTGTTTGTATTTACTAATTTTGATAGTATAGTACAAAGTACTTTATTAGTACTTTCTGCTAACCCATTGGCTTGTGGGTGATATGGGGCTGACTTTCTATGACTGATCAGGAAATATTCAGTTATGTTTTCTAGGATTTGGTTTACAAAATGGGTCCCCCTATCACTTACTAGTTCAATTGGAAGTCCAAATCTGGTGATAATATTTTCGTATAGGAATTTGGCAGTAGTATGAGCATCATTCCTTCTTGTGGCTTTGGCCTCAGCCCACTTTGTCAGGTAGTCTGTAGCCACTATGATGTATTCAGCATGGGATTGTTTTGCTGGAGGATGTATAGGTCCAATGAAATCCAACCCCCATTTACTAAAGGCTCTGGCTGAAATTAATGGAACTAATGGCATATCATTTCTTTTATTGGTTGACTCACCCTCTGACAGACATCACACCTTTTTACATAGGTTCTTGCATCAGGAAATAGGGTTGGCCACCAAAAGCCAGAATATAAAATGAGTTTAGCAGTTCTGTCACTTGAGAAGTGTCCTCATGCTACTCCAGAATGTGCCAGTTCCAACATTTCCAGATATTTATTCTCAGGAACACAAATTCTTAAGTATCCATCCATTCCTCTCTTATACAACTATGCTCCTATCAATTGGTATTCTTCAGAGATTACTTGTAGATTTTTGGAATCTGCACCAGCTATCACTTGTTTTCCTTTCTTCTTCCTTTTCAATTCCTCAATGATATTTTCACTCCAATCTGGATTTTTCTGGAACCAATATAGAGTTATGAATTCTGAATCTTGCAATAATTAGCACTTCCTGCAATTAGCAATGTATTTTGTTACATCTTGAATCTTATTAGGCCAATGTACCCCCATCCTATTGAGATTACTTAGGGTGACTACCCTAGAAGCATGAGTGCAAGGGTTCCAACAATGAGATCTCCTCAGATATTCTTGTTGCTCTTCCTCAGGAGTACAATATTCCAATATGCCTGTGTGGTTGAGATGGTACAAATGCCCAGCTAGTAACATAAAGTTCCTGCTTTGTAATACTAAGTGTGCATTGTTCCCAACTGTTCTTTGGCCCACTCAGGAACACTCTCTACTTTAAACAAATAAGTGTCTGGCAGGTTGTCATCTAAAGGTGAACTGGGTTCTTTAGACTGAATTCGAGATAAATGATCTGCTCTCAAGTGTGTTTTCCCTTGTCTGACCACCACTTCAAACTCAAATTCCATTAGCAAAAGAAACCATCTGACTATTCTACCAGTGTGACAAGGTTTATTTACCAAATATAATAAAGCTTGATGGTCTACAAAGAACTTAAACTTGTTGGCCAAAAGGTAATGTCTATATTTTTTTACAGCAAATACCATGCCCAATCCCTCTCTCTCAGTGGTTGTGTAATTTTTTTCTGCTAGATTCAATTGCCTACTAGCATAAGCCACTGGAAAATCTAACTTGCTTCCTTCTATTGGTTGTGCTAACACACATCCTAAAGCATAATTTGAAGCATCCACATGGACATGAAAAATTTTATCCCATTGAGGTGTTTTCAGAATTGGGGCTATTACCAAACAAGTTTTTAAAGTTTCAAAGGCTTGGTCACATTCCTTGGTCCACTCAAACTTTGTAATTAGGGCATATAAGGGTTTGGCTATGTCAGCAAATTTGTGTACAAATTTCCTATAGTACCCATAATGTCCCATGAAAGTTTGAAGTTCCTTTACACTTGTTGGTCTTGGAAGCTCTATTGTGGCCTTTATTTTCTTCTCATCAGTTGAAATTCCATTTTTAGAGACTATGTGACCTAACATTCTTCCTTGTCTTACAAAGAATACACACTTTTCTAGATTTAAACATACTCTGTAGGTTTTGCATTTCCTGAATATATTTTCTAAATCGTGCAAGTGATCTTGTCTTTTTAATGAAAAAGTACAAAGATCATCTACATAAATTTCCATTACATTCCTCACGAACTCTTTGAAGATATGACACATCAACCTCTGAAAAGTTGCTGGAGCATTGGTTAACCCAAAGGGCATAACCCTAAAAGCATAAATTCCCCATTCTGTGGAAAAGGCAGTTTTATGTTGGTCTTCCAATGCTATAGGTAGGTTGTATCCTGAAAAACCATATAAAAAACTATAAACCTCCTTCCCTGCAACTCTTTCTAGAAGATGATCTGTTATAGGCAGTGGATAATTATCTCTTATAGTTGCTGCATTTACCTTTTTCAAGTTAATGCATACCCTAAATTTCCCATTCTTCTTTGGTACCACAACTATAGGAGAGGTCTATTCTGGATACCTTTATCATTTGTATTCCAATGTGAAAGACGTCATATCCTTCTTCATTTTGAAATTCCACTCCTACATATTCATCACTGGCTAGATCCATGGTAGCCAAAATTTGATCCCACCCATAGGGCTCAAATTCCTCATCTTTGAATTGTTGTGGTACATAGTTCTCATCTTGTAACTTCCTTCCTTCCACACAACCTTCTCTTCTCAATCTCCTTTTCCTATCGGTAAGATTTCTTATCATATTGCACTTCCATACTGATGATTCAGTTTCATCCTGGTCTTCCATTTCTGATTCCTCACTCAACTCTTGATTCTGATGTATTATATACCATTCTTGAGGAGATATGTCACAGTAGTGCCCATTTCTTAGATTTACTTTGGTTATTCTTCCTTTGCTCTGAAGGTATAAGCAATCATTACCCCAATCTTGCACAATTTGCATTTGTCTCATAAATGGTCTTCCTAGGATAATTTCATATGAAGTGGATTGTGGGAATTCAACTATAGCAAAGGTATGTTCTATCTCTATTCCACATATGTCCACAATCACTTTTTCTTATATTCCTAGGGGTTTTTCTATGTGTCCATCTGCAAGTTGCAATCTCATTTTGGTGGGTAATAATTCATTTTTTCCCCATTTTTCCCAAGTTTGTTTAGTCATGATGGCCACTCCTGATCCACTATCCAGAATAGCTTTGGCCTGATTTTTACCAAATTGTATTTTTAAGGTTGAGTTTCCCTCTTCTCCTTCACAATATCCTCCTATCTTATCAATGGGAATATACCACAACTCCTCTATTTCCTGTAGTTGTGGGTGAAGATTTTCTGGTGTTGTTTCCCATTTTTTCATTTGGTTCTGTAAGTGAGGATTTTGTTTCATTAAATCTTCCCATGTGGTATGATATAGAATTGTGCATTGTTTATCTATATTCACCTGGAATGTTACTTGTGGGTTTTCTTCCTTGATACTATTTCCTCTTGTTTTTGTTGTCTCAGATTCCTCAACTATTTTTTGAGAATTTTCTACTTTCCCCCATTTTGAGTTGCACTTCCCGTATGATTTGTTTACACTTCTGCATCCTTTCATGTTCTAAGTCTGGCATAGGATAAGCCATTGTATGATCAGTAGGGCTTGGTCCCTCTTGAATTCTTCCCTTGTATGCTTTTATTAGAGTGTCTAGACTTTGTGAATTTCCTATCTCCAACTCGGTTTGTGTCTTTTGAGGAGAAGTACTGTTTGATTGTTCCCTATTTTCTTCTTCCAAATTTTTGCCCATTTTTTGTTTCCTTTCCCATTTCCCTTTTTGTCTATTTTTCTTCACCTTTGAGATTGAACATTCATTTTGTTCCTTAGTTGTTCTTTGTTGTTTTGTTTGTGACCTTGTTATAGCATTTACATTTACTTGGTCAATGTCACTCAATTCTTCTTGTTCCATGATATTGACTGCTTTTAGTGGTATGTTATTAGGTGTGTTTTGTTGTTTTTGAGGATTTTTTGGGCAATCCTTTATCAAATGCTGCCTGCCACAATCCTTGCAATAAGCTCCCTCTATTCTTAACGTAGGAGGTTGTGGACAATCTCTAATGAAATGTTCTCCCCCACACCTATAACAAGTTATCTTTGGTCCCCCTTTGAATTGAGGTTTTTGATTGGACATATAATTATTGGTTATATACATGAAAGTGGCAGTGTCCATCTCAATTCTTCCATTTCCCAAGTCTAGGGCTTGTAATTTTGGTTCTCTTAATTCATAACCTTCCCACTCTTCTTGATAACCTTCATTCCATTGATAATCTTCTTTGTATGGTGACTTTGTTCTTGAGTTTCCCTCCTCTATTGGTGTGTATTTGATTGGTACCACATTTGTTGGTATAGGAGGTTGTTGCCCAAGCACAGGTCTTGGTTGCTCAACATACACTGATTCTCTTTGGCTTCCATAATCTCTCCTTTATGGGTTGTTTATTATAGAAGCATTCCTCCCTGGTATGATTTGTCCATTTCCTCTCTAGTGTACAATATTAATGTTTGTTATTGATCTTTGGAGTTGTCCTCTCCAATCATTTAGCATAAAGAATTAACAAGACATCTTTATTTTGTCAATCCTGCAAGTATTCAAGAGACCACATCCCCTTCTAGATTAGAATCCAAGAAATAAGAGAATAATGGCTGGATTTTTGAGAATGGTGAAAATGAAGAGGAATTTCTAGGGTTTGGATTATCTTGAGCAAATCTCCACCATTTTCCACAATCTTGGTGTCTAATACATGCTATTTTCTTAGCAGAACACAATTATGAAGTCAAAACTCAAAACTATTACTTGTACCATACATACGAGACAATCGTGATTCTGTGAAAATAGATGATTTTCATCTCCAGCACCATTCTTCATCAATTTCTCACTCAACACATCAATATTCAGCTCTCTTCATACACATTCAACAGAATTACACAATAGAAGCTCACACCTAGTCATAGAATTAATTAAGATAAAACCCAACGATTATGGAAGACTAGAAATTTTCACATTGTGGCTGGAAGCCTATATAATCAAGATTCTAGTGGACTTGTTCTGAGATGTGTAGATGAGGATGAACAAGAGACTTGGTTAAGACACACCCACATAAATCCATGGAAGAAACATAGAAGTATCAGTGGCATGCTACAAAAATTAAAAAGGTTGGGAGTGCCTTGGCTAAAGATGCAAAAAGATGTTCATTCACACATAACAATTTTTCTTACATGTAAAGAGGAAAGACCAGAGGAAAACTCTATGCTATGCTATTCCACAATAGCACCTAGATGGATTTTACCTTTACTGAAATTTTTTAAGACACATGAATACCCGGAAGGGGCAAACCTAGCAAGAAAATGAGCTTTGGAGGAGCAAAGTAAAGATTATATCCTTATAGGAAAAAAACTGTTTAAACGTGGACAGGACAATCAATTACGATTATGTGTACATGAAGATGACTATATCCATGTGTTGGAGATGGCCCATATCGGAGCCACAGGAGGTCATTTTTCCACAGATAAAACTACAAAAAATGATTCTTTTTGCCAGATTATGGTGGCCAACTTTGTATCAAGATACAAAAACGTATGTTCAGAGGTATGATGTGTGCCAAAGAACAAAATACCCCATCCAAAGAAACGAAATTCCACTGCGACCTATGATTAGTGCTAGAGCATTCACTAAGTGGGGTATAGATTTTGTCAAACCAAGTAGCCCACCTGCTAAAGGTTCTCATGCTGAGTACATAATAGTAGCCACAAACTATTTGACCAAATGGGTGGAAGCAAAGGCCACAAAGAAGAACGATGCAAGAACCATTGCCAAGTTTCTCTTCGAAAACATATTTACAAGATTCGGGCTACCCATTGAAATTGTGAGTGATCGAAGCACACACTTCATTAACAAAATAATAGAAACTTTGATGAACGAATTCCTAGTAATTCATAAGAAATCGGCCCCATATCACCCACAAGTCAATGGACAGGCAGAAAGCTCCAATAAAGTGTTATGTACCATTTTAACTAAGATTGTGAATAATAGATGATCAAATTACATCATGCCTTATGGGCTTTTCGAGTCACGTACAAGACCGCGATTGGTACAACACCATTCAATCTAGTGTATGGCTAGAATGCAATCTTACCAATTGATTTCTTGATTCCTACTCTTTGAGTAGCTAAGAAATATGATTGGAATGGACATGAGTTGTCCCAACAATTGGATCAACTTGAAAGATTGCATGAGACTAGATTACAGGCAGTATCAGGTATTTATGCAGCAAGGAGGTGACAAAAATCATATTATGATGCCCATATTAAAGACAAAGGGCTCAAGGAAGGTGATTTAGTTCTGGTATACACTTTAAAGCAACACACAAAAAAATTGCAAAAGCGAGGACATGGACCATTGGTCATCAACCGTATTTCTACTAGTGGAGCAGTGAACCTAGCCACCCTAGACAGAGAAATTCTACCTAATTATATAAGTGGTTGTCGTGTGAAGAAATATTTAGAACCCTTGACAGATGAGATGATAAGTAGACTTCTAAATGCAAAGAACCGAAGGGAAGAGGATGATAAAATTAGAGAAACGAGACTTGAAGCATCAAAAGGAATATGAAAATGAAAAGAATGGATGAGAGAGAGATGATATTGACAAGGAGAGGAACCAATAACCATGGCCAACTATAGGGAATCAGAAACCCAAGCTGGAGGATGACAAGTCAGACAAACCTACTTAAATCTAGGAGTGGGAATGAAGGAATATCACTTAGTGGATGCATTGATTGATACAAGGGCAACATTAAGTTGCATACACTTTTCATTAGCATGGCAAACCACTTAACCCAACTAAGACATATATGATGGGCATAGGAGGAAACACCATTGAATGTTTAGGAGAATTCATCCTATCCTTGCATTTGGGTAACAATTCAATGCAACAAGCTTCTAGTCTTGAGGATGATGACCTATTGGAGGAATTAGTGCTAGGTCAAGACTGTATATATGAATTTGAGGTGACAATCCAGGTAGCCTTAGGCTACATTTATGCTAATATGGATAGAGAGAAGTCTTTAGCCTACTAGATGAGAAACCTCTAAAGACGATCACCCTGAAGTTTAATGATAGAAAATGTATGCTTGCATGTGAATCTATACCACTGTCTAGCCCTGATCAACTAGCTTCTGACTCTGAACAAAACCCAAAAACCACCAATCTTCTTACACATGAGACTCAACTAAGCCCTTCATCTAGCCAACCTGAGGGACAAAATAAGTTCTTATTGCTAGTGAGAGACAAAGAGTCCCACAACCAAAAACAGAATTGCCACCAATTCATCCACTAGCGAAAACAAGAATATGACAAATATGGATTCACAAGGATTAGTTAGACAACTACAAAAGTTAGATGAAAGAGAACCAAAGGGAATTCAATCAAAGGTGACAACGACCTAACCAATCGATCAAATATTGGTCCACACAAATGGTGCAAGTATGGATACCAAAGAAAGTGAGGGTAGCTCAACCTTCAAGGAATCAAATATGGATGCCCAAGACATCAATCAAGATTGTTGCCATTAGTGTCCATGTGAAAGGCCAAAGCCACTGGACACTTCTTTGTATATGTTCTTTAATAAAACATATAGTGGCCTGGTCAGTCATAGACTCTAAGTTCGACCATTTGTAAGACCTAAGAAGTCTATCTTCATGCTCCTCGTGTACTGTGTTTTTTCTATGTATTCTATAGTCTCTGTGCGGAGTACTGTGTGTAGCCTTAGGAGCTTGGTTTTCTACTCCGAGGATATCATCGTGGAGATCATGAGAAGGAGAGCGCATTGTGGTGCATCGCCATCGAAATACTTCACTGGTATCAGAGCAGTTCGAGGCAAAAGCTTTGTTCCTTTTGTGCGAGCGAAGTGATCAAGGCATAGACCTTGGCATACCTTGTCATCCGAGCCACCGAAGTCATCCTTGGTGCCGTTGGCTGTGCACGAGGGAGGACCTCAACGATCAAGGAATATAGAGGCTCCCGGTACTTCCCCGAAGGTCACCCATCCCAATACTATTCCCCCTGAGCTCGCTTAACCGTGGCAATCTCTTGCCACTAAGATACACTCTTGTGGTGTCTGGGAAAGACTAAGGTTGACATTACCTTGAACATGTTTTGGTCCCTCAAAGCTTTCATTCTTTGCTTTCAAAGCCTACTTTTGAAGTATTTTTGGGGTGTCTTTTGGAGTCATTTTGGAGTACTTTCGCACATAGTTCTCTTCACACAGGTCCAAGAACATCAAGAAGAGTGTTCTTTGTACTTCTCTGACATTAAATATCAACCTTTGGGGCTATTTTTTCAGCCACAAGAGCGGTCCAAAGCATGGTGTCTGCTCAATAAAACATTCCATTCCTCGTACGTGACCACAACGCTAGGGTCAAGGTCCTCAAAGTCCACCCATCTGTTCGTGTCCTATTTTGATAGGTGCTTCCATTGTGTGAATCCCTTATTCTAGAGTCTCTTGGAACTTAAGACATTCCAAGGCTCCACGTTTCTCATGCCTTGGATCGGGAACCAAATAGACTCATTTTGTCTTATACTGGCAGCCCATTTCCAATCTTTACTGATTCTGATGTGAGGTTTGAATCTGTTCCAACTCAACCACAAGGATTTGTGTATGAGAAGAACTAATTAAAGTTATGTGTATGAGTGTGTATGAGACTCTCTCCTCCATCTTCATACTTTGCCTACTATGTAATGATCTCAAAAGTTCAAGTTTCCGAAGCAACTCAATGTCTTGCATCAAGTTTATGCTGATAAGTCCTTGTTTTATTCTTTGAGTTTTTACCTATTAATGAATCTTCTTAAAAACATGAGCTTTGTGGAGAAACGCAATGCCTCGCATCGCGTTTTCGCATGAAGTCGATGCCTAGCATCGAGTTCCATCATTAAAGTGTTTTTCTTCATATCTGTGTTCAAGAGGGTATTTCAGGTGCTAAAAAAGTATCCAAAAACACAAAAATTTGATGTCTGGCATCGAATTCTTACTGCAAGTCGATGCGAAGTTGAAAATTTTCAAGAATGGACAGGTGCTTTTACTAAAACAGGTAGCATTTCCTATTTTGGCATTCATACATAGTCATCTTGTGAAGGCCATAACTTGGTGTATAGAGTAAAGGTTTTAGGAAATAATAGCTTGTTGGAAAGCTCTTCTCTTCTACTTTCATCCAAAATAATATTTGTGCAAAGAGAAACAATCAAAAGAGTGAAGGTATGTTATTTTAGTGACTAGAAATTTTTGAAGACGTAAAGTTCTAAGTTTTGGTTATTATTTCTCAAAGTTTGGAGAAGCATTGAGTTAATGGTGACCATAGAGGTTGTCTAGTGTCACATTAATTCATTTCTTGTGATGTTTCATACCTCAAAATGTGGTTAGAGTATCGAGAGTCTATGTACCACTTTGTGTCCTTGGGATCACTAGTGTAGCCATGTCTCATGGCTAGGAGGGTCTCCTTCTCATCATCCTTCTTGGAGTTGTTAGCATAATTTCCTTGCTCCTTCTTCTTGCCTTTTTCATCATTGAACCAGTAATGTGAATAAATATGATTCTACTTACTCTATATAACATTGATGAGGGTTGTTCCTCCCTTTGCCATTCTTGCCCTTTGTTAGAAGATGTATTTTTTGAAGCATTTTGGATGAAATATAATTGTAAAATGACAAAAACTTGTAAAAATATTTATGCAACTGATGTAAAAATAAGGAAGAGTCTTCCTTATGTAGAATAGAATTTTATGTAATTTTTCTAGAATTTTTGGAAACTCCTAGATAGCATATTTTTAGAATAATAGAGGAAAGGACCAAAATTCAAGTGTGAAAAGGGACACTTGAAAATGTATATAAGACAATTTCCTCTATTATGAGGGGGTTGGTTGATCATTTGTTTACATGCTATCCAAGTGAATAGAGAGAGTTTCCTGATGAAAATCGTGTTTTCTCCTCTTTGTGTGGTTTCATTGATTTGTTGAGTCTATTCTTTGTGTATCCATGGAGATTTGTGAGCTTCTATTGTGTAATTCTGTTGAATGTGAATGAAGAGAGCTGAATATTGATGTGTTGAGTGAGAAATTGAAGAAGAATGGTGTTGGAGATGAAAATCGTCTATTTTCACAGAATCACGATTGTCTCGTCTGTATGGCACATGTAATACTTTTGAGTTTTGACTTCATAATTGTGTTCTGCTGAGAAAGTAGCATGTATTAGACACCAAGATTGTGGAAAATGGTGGAGATTTTCTCAAGATAATCCAAACCCTAGAAATTCCTCTTCATTTTCACCATTCTCAGAAATCCAGCCATTATTCTCTTATTTCTTGGATTCTATCATCTAGAAGGGGCTGTGGTCTCTTGAATACTTCCAGGATTGACAAAATAAAGATGTCTTGTTAATTATTTATGCTAAATGATTGGAGAGGACAACTCCAAAGATCAATAACAAACATTTTTTGGCGTCGTTGTCGGGGAACCCTCTATTATTCTAAAAATATGCTATCTAGGAGTTTCCAAAAATTCTAGAAAAATTACATAAAATTATATTCTACATAAGGAAGACTCTTCCTTATTTTTACATCAGTTGCATAAATATTTTTACAAGTTTTTGTCATTTTACAATTATTTTTCATCCAAAATGCTTCAAAAAATACATCTTCTAACATCCTTCCCCTCCTAAACCTTTTGGCTCCTGACAAAAGACTTTCCTGCTCTTATGTCCTGATTGCTTTCTTCACTTTTTCTTTCTTTGATAGACTTGTGATAGTAAGTCATGACTTTTTCTTTCTGTAATGTTCAGGTTATTTACCATTTCAAACAATGCTTTTCTCCACTGTACTGTGGCTTCTGGTTTATCAATTACATCCTTTTTCAAATATTCTATGTAAGCAGCTTCATATGCAGTAAGGCGAGACTTGGTGACCACTGACAAGTTTTCGAATATTTCTAACTCTCTCTCAAAAAACCCATAATCGAATGCATCTTCAAAAATTTGTAAATAGTGACTGCCCAAAAATATTACTCTTCTGTAGTATGCCATTAAACAGATTCTATCGGGTGTTTCACTAAGATCAAACAATAATGCATCAGTTGGAGAATTGAAGCCAATGTAATTTAATGTTCTGACATCTGTATCTGTGTATGTTTCTATACATGTCAGAATTAATCTCATTACTCGGATCAGTAAAATGCATGCAGGGTCGTTTACATCTTTGTATGTAGCTATAACAGACTCAGCTGTATATTGTAAAATGACAAAAACTTGTAAAAATATTTATGCAACTGATGTAAAAATAAGGAAGAGTCTTCCTTATGTAGAATAGAATTTTATGTAATTTTTCTAGAATTTTTGGAAACTCCTAGATAGCATATTTTTAGAATAATAGAGGAAAGGACCAAAGTTCAAGTGTGAAAAGGGACTAGTTGGGGGTTCTCCATGAGTCATTCGAGATAGATGATTGACTCTGACATGCATGCTTCCTTTCTTGACCACTAATTCGGAATAAAATTCCATTAAGAGTAAAAACCATCACACTGGTCTTCTAGTGGTACAAGGTTTATTGACTAAGTATAATAGAGCCTGATGATCAATAAAGAATTTGAATTTGTTTGCCAGTAAGTAGTGTCTGAATTTCTTTACAATGTAAACCATTCCTAATCCCTCTCATTCAATGGTGGTGTAATTACGTACGGCTTGGTTGAGCTGCCTGTTAGCATAGACTATGGGGTGATCGAGTTCCCCTTCATCTAGAGGCTGTGTTAAGATCCAATGCCCAAAGATCTAGCCATGTCGATAAAAGCATATCAATCTAGGATCAAAGCAGGACCAAGTTTAGAACAATATGAACTAAGTTACCCGAAAGGAGATTTGGAAAAAGAAAGGCTAGAGATCTACAAAATGTTGATTGAAATTGCTCAAAATGGACTAGAGAAACCTATCCAAAGTCTCCTAGAAACAAGGATATCTGATAGAGAATTTCAAGAATGTTTAGGAGCACATGACCCTTCGAAAGAAAGGAAGATTGTCAAGGAAGTTGCAAGTGTAACCACTGAAAATCATGAAAGAAGTTATGTAATCCCAGAAGTCGAAGCTAATTGGCCTGAGGATCTATGGGCTAGAGTCCAGGAAGAAAGATGGAGGAAAAGTGAGGGAATTGATCTGCCTTTTGAAGAGTTAGATGCATCCAAGAACCCAAGAATGATGAATCAAGAGATAAACGGTGAGGAATGTTTGGAATTCGATAAAGAGGACTTGGAAAGCATAAACACTCTACCTAACTACATGGGAGAGTATGAGCAAAATTCCGAGCTTTATCATGCCCCAAGCATAAGAACAAAAGGAAGAGAAACCTCAATCAAAACATCGGATGTAGCAGGACTAAATTGGCTAAGCAAATGGGGCAAAAGGAAGCAAAAAGAGTCAATAAGGAGGCCAATGGAGATGTGCGTACAGTCCAAATCCCTGTAAACAAAGTGGGAGATTTCAGCGAAGGATATGAAGGTAACACATGTCTACCAAGTACATTCCGAGGTTACACCACAAAAGCAATTCTAGACATAGGAGCTGGAGTAGGAATAGCCACAAAAGAAATATGAGAGAAGTGAGGGAAACTAGCTTTATGACCCACAAGAATGAAATTACAATTAGCTGATGGTCACACTGAAACACCTCTGGGATTGTTAGAGAATGTTATACTTACAACATGTGGAGTAGACTTCGAGCACACATTAGCCATTTTCCAATTTGAGGGGGCAAGTAATTATGAGATGATCTTGGGAAGACCTTTTATGAGACAGCTAAGGGTGGTGCAAGATCGGGGAAGAGATGCAGTATACTTGCAACATAGGGGCACAACCATGAGGATAAATCTCCATACATACACTTACCGAGATGTTCCACCTCTACAATGGAACATAGAAAATAAGAAAGAGAACAATCTATCAATCCATAGTGCGGGATCCGAAGACCAATCATGGATGCATGAAGACACCCAACTATGGATGTGTAAGGCATCCAAGAAAGACGAAGAAAGAAGACGAACATGGAAACTAGGTTATGGAATCTCTAGATTGGTAGATGATCCAACATATATGCCACAAGTGTTCTCAGATGAAGAGTTTGAGCCCCACGGATGGATGGAGATATTGGCCATGTTGGATGTGTGTGTCAATGAGGAAGTCCTAACCCTGAACGGGTGCATAGACAAGGATGGATACAATGTAAGTCTATACATGGTCATACTACAAGAGACGAAGGAAGGAGAATGGATAGAGAAAGAATGGAAAGAAGATTATGAAAGTATAGAAATGGAGACTGAGAACCAGGTGGACACCACTTGGTGCGAGAACATAAAGAAACTATTACTTGAAGCACTTTCACACTCGAACAAAAAGGAAGACAAGAGAACATAAATTCAGAAGAGACTAGCAGGGAAGAGAATACACCAGAAGAACAGTTTGAGGTTCCGAGACATTTTAAAAGACATGAAGTAGAGGAAAGAAAAATTTCCATCCAAATGCCTAATTGACAAGCACAAAGAAGGAATATCGTACCATAATAAGGAACAGACCAAGAAAGTCACTGTGACCATACAAGGGGAAGAGGAGAGATGCACCTATATCGGGAAGGATGTGTCAAAAAACAAAGAACGAGAACTAATAGAGTTGATTCAAAACTATAGCGATGTATTTGCTTGGACATACAAGGACTTAAAAGGAGTGGATCCCTCTATTTGTTCACACTGTATTCCCATGACCCCTGAAGCTAAGCCTTCAAAACAACGACCATACACATACAATGACGTATAATCTACCAAAATCAAGGAAGAAATAGATACATTATTGGCAACATGGTTTATATATGAAATTGAACACATAGAATGGGTGTCACCCTTGGTAGTTGTACCCAAGAAAAATGGTAAATTAAGGGTTTGCATTAACCTCAAGAAGGTTAATGCAACCACTATTCGTGATAGTTACTCCCTACCCATTACAGATCAACTCTTGGAGAGAGTGGTAGGCAAAGAAGTCTATAGCTTCCTCGATGGATGGATCAACACAAAGCCGCATTTGTCACGGAATGGGGTGTATATGCTTTTAGGGTATGTTGTTTGGCCTAACCAATGCTCCAACCACCTTTTAGAGATTAATGTGTCATGGCTTTAAGGAATTCCTTAGGAAAATCATGGAAGTATAGGTGGATGATTTGTGCACCTATTCCTCTCAAAGAGTGGTTCACATACATGAATTGAGGAGAATTTTTGAAAAGTGCAAAAAATATAGAGTCTGTTTAAACCCACAAAAATGTTGTGTTGTCTACTCTTTCTCCTCTTTAATAGAATCCTTAATGGTTGTAGGATTCTTAGATTGATTTGGCTCTTCTTTGCTCTTCTCTTCCTCCTTCTTTTGAGTCCACGTGTTTCTCAATGTCTCTCGTCGAGCTTTCCATCTTTGAGTTCTTTTTACCTTGGAGTTTTCTTCAGACTCTTCCGAGTCTACCACCATTTGAGGCATCTGTGTTTCTAGTTTGTTGGTTTCGTTTATGATTGAATTTAGCCTTTCCGGGCTTTCTTTAGCTTTTTCTCTCATAATCGCTTTCAATGGTACCATATATTTCTTGTCAATTCTAGAAGACTCCACCACTTCTACTACATTTGCCTGAGTCGTTTGGTTCATCTTGTTAGGTTTTTAGGACAATCTCTAAACAAATGCTCCTTTCCACAATCACTAAAATATCCCTCCCAAACCTTAGGTGGTGGTTGGTAAGGAAAGGTGCATTCCCTGATGAAATGGTCTCCTCCATAGTGATAACAGGGTCCTCTAAGGATTGGAGTTCTAATCAAGGGTCTAGAAGGTGTGTGGGCTCTTGGAGTCATATACATTAATGTAGCATATTTAGCTCGTATTTGTGTGAGTTGTCATAGGCCTCTTGTCCATAAGGGCGTTGCTCATAGGTCTGCTCATAGTTCACCAAGTTAGATTCGTATGCATAGTATTCTACCTAGTTTTGATCATAGAACTGATTATGGCTGTTAAGGCATATTAATGAAGTGGTCGGCACTAGGGCTCTCTCAGTGTTCTCTTCTGCTTGGGAAAATTTCACTAGAACAACATTCTATGGGTGAGGTTGTTGTTTTTCTAATATCGACTGCAGTGGATTGTATCCTGGGTAGTCATATGGTCGTTGAATGGGTATCTAGGAAATTCCATTCCTTGGTCTCTGGTTGGGTATCCATATGGCCTGAATTATGGTGGTTGAACGGGTCTAAGTTGTCTATTGTAAAGACAATTTTCAGTATTGTGATTAGTGTATTTCTGCTCAATACTGTAGTATTGAGCTTCATTCTGTGTTGGTTGTCGATTATAAACATACTGGGGTGGTGGGGCAATTCATCTATTGCACACATGAGAAGGATGATCCCCTCCATAGTGTACACATCTCCTAAGCATCGACATCCTCAGTGGGGGGTTGGGGTAACTCTTTTGTCCCTGCACACCTAATTTCTTGGCCACTAAGTATACAATCTCTTCCACATCATTGTTCGAACTAGAGATGTTGCTAGAGTTATCCTCACTCTTATTCTTAGTTTGGGGGGATCTTCAAGTCTTCTAACAGGTTTTCCTCCAAGTCTATACACTCCTTCAAGCATTCACTCAAGGTTTGGAATCTCTTTACGTAAACTATCACTCTTAGGGATCCACTGACCAATCCTTCCAAAAATAATGAGATCATTTTCTATTGTGTAGGCCTTTCTTCTATGGGGCATCTATCCACATATTGCTTAAACCTCCTAGTTGCCATATGAACTGACTTTGTAGGAGACTGTTTGAAGTTGTGAATCAAAGATGAAGAGTTATTTTTAATGCCAGTCTTTGTGAATTCTTCAATCATTTCCTAAAATACTTGTTCCATATTTAGGAAACTATTGGGTTCAAGTGGTTAGAACCAGGCTAATGCAGTATCTATGAGGGTCAAACCGAATGACTCATATTGAACTAGCAAATCTTCCACTTGTTTAGCATGAATCACTTGCTTGAATTTGGTTATGTGGTTATAAGGTTTGCCAGACCCATCATAGTGGCTCCTCATACATTTGGCCACTTGAATTGGTCGCAATCTTCTACCAAGTTTTGGTGGTCTAGGCATAACAGGAATGGCTGGATGTCTCACTTGAATGCCAATTCCCCTACCTATGGGTGGTCTCTCCAGAACAGGATTTCTATTTCTTGGCTCTCCATTGGATGGGGGTTGATAGTTGGGATTGGCTCCTGGTATTGAAAACTGAACGCTAGTCCTCACTGGAATGCTCTGTTGTTGAGCATGCCCAAAGTTTTGGTACACATAACTTTGGTAAGTTCCTTGAAGGTTCTGGGACGTGGTTCCCTTGTCTCTAGGGGGAAACTCTAGAATTCCTTGATATCTTAATCGGGATCTTTCTAGATCCATAATAGGCAAGTAATTTCTCATATTTTTGTCAAGATAGGTAATTTGAGAGATATCCTCCAGATCTTGTAACTCGTAAATGGTGACAGGATTGCTACTTTCTCCCCACAAAGATGAAGGGGCTTGTAGTAGTTTCTCCATCCCAACTACCATGTGCACATTGGTCAATGTGTCATCCTGAGGGATCTTGTCTCCTCTCCAAACAGCTCACTTTAGACTTACCTCAGGGTGTAGAAATCCTATCTTCATTATTCTCCCCATTAGGGTGATCTATGGTCTCACTTTCCTGTTGTTCACTTATGATTTCAGGACAGTCTATCACTGCATAAATTACTCCCCTTTTGTCACGACAAGTTCAGGAACAATCTCAGACTCGCTCACTTTCTTCAATTGTGCCACTGATCTGTTTAACCCATCTATGTAGATTGGCAAATCATGCCGATTGATGTTCACATACTCGAGAGGTCCTATATTCTCCTTCAATTACATACATGAATCCTACCAAGGGCATAGAGCTATGCATGTCTTCAGAAGCCATTCTAATTTCTTCATCCGACTCACTAGAGGTGTTAGAGTAATGGGAATTGGCACTAGGTAGAATTACACTTCCTGCTGATGATATGACACTACATCAGCTTCCTAGGACACGTCCTAAGCGTAGGTTCATTCATTGATCACCTAAGTCAGGTTAGTGGGTCTTCTTGATTTAAAGTGCTTATTCCAGGAGTTTATTTGGCCCAAATTGATTTTTATTTTAATAGGCTTTCCAACAGTTTACACATTTCCATGATACATGATACTTGACCCTCCCCGATACACGATACACAGTAGTCATGATACACGATATTGAAGCACAAATGATACATGATACTTAGATCCAAATGATACATGATACTTGATCTCCATGATAGACGATACTTGAACCAGGTTACAATACACAATACATGATACACGATACACCAGTCTCTGGCGATACACGATACTTGGGACTTGGACAATACACGATACATGATACACTAGTTTTTTATGATACACAATACTTGGCACTTGGATGATACACGATACACAGGAGCCGTGGTACACGATACTTGAGTGTCGTGATACACAATATTTGAGTGTCACGATACATGATACTTGAGTCTTGTGATACACGATACTTGAGTGTCGTGATACACGATACTCAGGTATCACGATACTCGACCTGACGATACATGATACCTAGGTATCGTGATACATGGGGAGTATATGTATCGACGATACACGATACCTGCCAAGTATCACGACACATGCGAATTCAAGTATCACGATACTTGAACCCGATCGGTCACGATACTTGGACTTATCTCACTCAAATGAAGGAAATGTTTACAAACATTTGTATGAATGTGCTCCTTGTGCACTCCTCTTCACCGCCATGTGCTTGTGGATATCAAACTCTCACCCTATCCAATGATACCTCTCCCATGATACCGATCACAGTCTCAGTAACGTTTTGAGCAGATTTAATTTGATTTCAACTTGAGAATCCACTTAATCTCACCTCAATGGTAATCTCTCCAAGATTCTCCACTGATTTGTTGCTCTAAAAGGTTGTAATAGATCACAATATCTCTCCTCTGATATGGATCGTCAGAGCTCCATGATACTTGCAAATTACAAGTGAACTACTGAATGATTTTTTTTGGTTTTTATACCCTTGGGCTAACCCAAGGCTAAGAGGTACTGAAATGAAAATTTTGGGATTTTGGGGAATCTATACCTACTCTTCCCTTCTACTCTCTATTCCTACTCACTCACTCTCACTCCCCTAGGTCTAACAACTTAATACACACACTTTCCAAGTGCAAAGTAATTAAGTGCAATGAGAAATGACTCACCAAAGCAGAGTACTCACCCCTTCACAACTTGTACATTCATGTACAAGCTCGTACCATCACCCAAGTACCCACATTGGACTTGTACTTGCCCGAAAACAGTGCCAAAAAAATGTGTACCTAAATGATGACTTGGGGACTTGCGATGAAAGAGGCTATTACTCTATCACCAAGAAGTACATATAGTGGGGATAATCACACATTTAAATTATCAATCCGGAAAGTAACTTAAACCTAACCGAGTGTATGGAGACATGCACTTACAAAATGTTCAATGAAGTGGGATAGCTATCATTACATGCAGATGAGTGCCATCACTCACATTCATCACTTACATAGGTGGAAATGGTGTCATGATACATGAAACAATAGTAAGCACAAAATCAGACTTTTCTCTTAGCTCTGAACTCGGAATATGGTCAATAACGGGTTCATCTTGAAGATCTTAGCAAGATGCATCCAATGATCATACTTTGGTCTGATTCTGACAAACCTGCTTCAAGTTATGGGCAAAACACTGAGCTGTGCAACTCACCTAGTCTCATCACACACCTCCTTAAGATTCACACACACATTACACACTTCAGAAAAGCAATGAAATGGGTGACAACACTTCCATGCACTCAATTCAAGCTACAATCACACATGCAAGCTCACAAGCAAGGAGATACAAGAGGAAGAAGAGGCAAATTTGAAAATTTGAGTTCTCCTCTACTCACAATGGTGAAAAGTTCTTCACAAGTATCACAAAGTGACTTATATACATGTGCCCTAAAAATGGTCCTTTCACACAAGGGACCATCACTTTTATTGGAAAACTCTAATCTCCTACTACGTCACAAGGATTATGATACAATGTTTTCTTCTTCTATTTCTATGAAAACCTCATGAAGCCATAATTGAAAATTTTTTGGGCTCCTTTTTTGTGATCCTTTTCTCTGCAACATCTTGGATATCAAAGTTCAAAAGCAGATCCAAGTCTACTCATCAAAAGAACAGATGAAGGCACAATCTACATTTGTATTTATGTAGATGACATTATAATCACAAGTACTTTAGATGAAGGAATCAAGGAGGCAAAGAGATTAGTTAAGAAAGCATTCAAGATCAATGATCTAGGAAATTTATCATATTTTCTTGGAATGGAAGTCATTTATACAGATCATGGCATATATGTATCACAAGAAAGGTATCTTCTGAACCTGTTGAAGAAGTTTGGTATGGAAAATTACAAAGAAACTTCAACTCCACTTGAAGTCAATCACAAGCTCAGTAAATATGATGGTGTCAAATACAAAAATAGGAGGAAGTATCAATCTCTTGTGGGTAGTTTGATTTATGATACACTAACAAGACCTTATCTTAGTTATGCAGTGGGAGTTCTATCACAATTCATGCATTGTCCAGAGGATCCACATTGGATTGCAGGTCAAAGAGTTCTCAAATATATCAAAGGAACCATAAAGGAAGGATTATATTATCCTTTTAATTCATATTTGAAGTTGAGAGCATATAGTGACTCAGATTGGGTAGGTGATCAAGATGATAGAAGATCAACACATGGATACATGATATACATTGGTGATAAGCTTGTAAGTTGGTGTTCAAAGAAACAACATACAATAGCATTATCATGAATTGAAGTTGAGTACAAAGGACTTGTAGAAGCAGCTAAGGAGGTCATATGGATGCATACATTATTCAAAAGCTTGGGCATTAATCAAGGTATACCTACAATACAAGGAGATAACATGAGTTCACTTTATCTTGCAGCAAATCCAATATTTCATGAAAGAACAAAACATATAGAGATAGAGTATCATTTCTTGAGAGAAAAGGTAATGGAGAAAGAAATTGAAGTGGAGTACATTTCTACAAAGGATCAGATAGAAAATATAATGACAAAGAGCTTGGATGGTGTGAAGACTAGTAGATTCAAAAGCATGGCAGGAGTAAAAAGAAAAGGAGGTGATATGAAGAAAAAGAGAATGTCAATTAGTGATTGAGGGGGAACTATTGAAGAATCAATCACAAATTGGACATAAAGTTGAAGGTGAAAGTCTAAGAAGAAAAGGACATGCCTATGTGACGAGATAATTTCACACATGTACTATATTTGTAAAGTTAGACTTAACATTATTTCTAGAATTTTCAAGGTTTCTTGAAAGATTTCAGTTTTGGTAGGAGTAGTCGCTGTGAATTTATGCAGGTTTTTTGAGCCAAAAACATCAGAGTTGACAGACACTTGCAGGTGTTATTGGCTGTTTTTTGGGCTATGCATTCAGCCTTTTAGTGTCATTTTATTGCATATATTGAGCACATACACATTATGTATGCTTCTGTGGATATCGCTTATGTACGTCCATGTGGTCATTGATATAGCGGTTACGTTCTTTGCATAAAGCCTTTTACATTTGATAAAGAGGATCGTGGTGAGGTTTTCTTAACTGTGAGACACCCAAATGTCGGGGTCTCTTCGGTGATGCAGGTAGAAGACTTACCCAACCTCGCCATAGGAGATGTATGATAGCTATTCATAGGTGCTCGATAAGCCTAGTTGGCTTCTACTAGGTAACTGATTATATGCAGTGGAGTCAGTGATTCATTATGTAGGCAAACATGTTAGTACTTGTAGTTTTATGATATTTTGACACTGGTCATATGCTCATTTTGCAGAGGATACTCTAGATTTTTTTTTCTAGATTTTTGGTTTTGTCAACTATACAATGGTCGATTTACTCCTTGATACACTTATTGGTTGTGTTCGGACTCTTCTAGCTCCATGATCATTTCATTCAGTTCTCTACCATCATGGCATCAGAGGTCTCAAGCACATCCGATGGATTAGGGTCTAGTGCTAGTGTTCCGAGGAGGAGCTATAACTTGCATGGCAAATACCATTTTGAGATCCGAAAATTTGATGGCACAAACTTTGCTCTATGGAAGAATCAGATTAAAGATGTGCTGATTCAAAGGATGCAACGGAAGCCAGTAAATGGAATTTCAAAGAAGCCTACTGACATGGATGAAGATGATTGGGATGAGTTAGATGAAATGGTGAGGTCTACCATTCACTTGCACTTGGCAGATAATGTTTACTTTACAATATTAGACTGTGAAAGTGTAGAGGAGCTTTGGAAGAAGTTATGCAATACATATGAAAAAGAGACGGCATCAAATAAAGTCTATCTGATGAGAAAATTATATGACCTTCCTACAAAGGACACAGATAGTGTTCTTGCTCATCTAAATGAGTTTGATGCTATATTCTCTGAGTTATAAGATCAAAAAATGGATATGGATAATGAAATGAAAGCAGTATTGCTGTTATGCACCCTGACTTCATCATGGGATACATTTTGCACAGCTATTAGCAATAGTGCACCTGGTGGTAAACTCATCTATGATGACATATGTGGAGCACTATTGAGTGAGGAGATTCGTAGAAAATCTATGGTTGGGACTCAGAGTGGAGATGCATATAATGTTCGTGATTCTTACCAAGGAAAGAATCAACAACGTGGTAGGAGCAAGAACAAGGAAAAGAATGGTCAACAGAATAAGAGTAGAAGTAAATCAAGGAAGAGGGATATCGAATGCCATTATTGTCATAAGAAAGGACACATGAAGAAAGACTGCTATGCATTAAAGAAGGTAAAGGACAGAATGTTGATGGGCATGTTAAACAGTTACCTGCACCATCTACTTCGACTGTGAAGATTGAAGAAATTAATGCTATTTCTGATGATGCTGATGTGTTGAAACTTGATAGTACTATGCCAACTGAGGCTCTTATGGCTGATTCTCTTTCCCACACTTGGCTGCTAGATTCTGGTGCTTCTTTCCATGTGACACCACATAGAGAATGGTTCTCTAATCATGCAGCAAAATCTGTTGGTATCGTGAGACTTGGTGATTCTTACCAGTGTGCTGTTGTGGGGATTGGAGATGTGGTTGTGCAGTTCATTGATGGTTCAAAATTTACTTTGCATAATGTATGCCATGTACCTCAGTTATCACGCAATTTGATGTCAGTTGGTCAACCTGATGACCTTGGTTACAAGGTATTTCAGATCTTGAAGAGCTAAAATATTTTTTAAGAATTGTTTTTAGGAATTGAAGTTGTTTATGGAAAAAGTGGCATCTACTTGATGCAAAGGAAGTACTTGTTGGATGTTCTTTTCAGATTTGGAATGAGTGAATGCAAACCACTCACTCAACCCGTAGACACAAATACAAAGATTTGCTTAAATGATGGAGAACTATTGGAAGATGTAATGACGTAGAGAAGCATTGTAGGATCATTAATCTATGCAAACATTACAAGGCCTAATTTATCTTATGTTGTTGGTGTACTTTCTCAGTTTATGCAAGCCTCAACAAGTGAACATTTAAAGTCAGTCAAGAGAGTGTTGAGATACATAAATCATATAGTTAATCATGATTTGTTTTACAAGTTTGATGAAGAATTGCAAGTCAAAGGCTTTAGCAATGCTAGTTGGGTAGGTTCAAAGGAAGATAGGAGATCAACCTCAGGTTATGTGTTCATGATAGGAAGCAAACCTATCACATGGAGCTCAAAGAAACAACCTACTATTGCACTTTCATCCATGGAGGCTGAATATAGAGGATTAGAATTTGCCACATGTGAAGCAATGTGGATTAAAAAGCTTTTGGCTGATCTTGAAGTGCAAGTTGGAACCATCCCTATATACGGTGATAACATGTCAATTATTTACTTGGCAAGCAATCCTATGTTTCATGCAAGGAGCTAGCTCATAGAGATTCACTACCATTATGTAAGGGAGAAGGTATTGAGAAAAGATGTGGAGATAAAGTTCATCAAAACCAAGGAGAAGGTTGTAGATATGTTTACAAAGTTCTTGGATGCTTCTAAACTCAAAGGTTTCAAGGATGTGCTAAATTTGTAGGACATGGTTGAGCATAACTCCCAAATGAGCTTGAGGAGGAGTGTTGAAGATAAATGTACAAGCTCATTTTCACATGATATATGCTTGGATAAATTTACCAAATATAAAGGTAAAAGAAAATAAGAGAAAAGAAAAAAAAGGAAAAAAAGTCTAGTCAAAATTCATGATGAGTAAAAGATACAATATCTGTACTATAGTAAGTGGCATGTAGTGGGTAATCAAATGAAAGTGGTGAGTTAAGAAGGAGGCACAAACTTCCCACATGCTCATTGGTTATAAAAGTGGAGTCGGATCTGGTCATTTTGTCTTCCCATAGACTCCTTCTAGTTGCACATCATTTTGTACACAACTCTGTTGTGAAGATCATATCTCAATGTATATGTAACCATTTCTTGCGTTTAAACACTCACTGGAAATCTTATCTTGTGCACTTTCTCTATCTCAAATAGCTCCTTAAAAGCTTATACATTCTATGAGATATGAGTCAAAGAGTGAAGTCTAGTTTTTTAATGTACATGTGTAGATAGGTAGTCTATTTTTTTTGGTTATATTTACCAATCAAAATGTATGAAAATTGCTTGATTTTTAGCTTCTTGGAAAGATCTTTGCATATAATTTCTCTATCTCAAATATTTCATTCAAAGGATTTATATTTTGTGAGATATCTATCAGAGAGTGAAGTCCAGTTTTTCAGTATACTTGTGTATGCAGGTGGTCTATTTTGGTTAGTTGAATTTCTTGAACAAAACTCATCCACATCAATTGGTTTTTAGCTTGTTGGAAAGCTACTTGTGTGTACTTATAGTATCACAAATATCTTCTTCAAAGGGTATATATTCAGGGAGGTATTGATATGAGAGTGAAGTTCAATTCTTTAGCATACTTGTGTGGATAGGTAGTTCATCTTTGTCAGTTGCGTTTCCTAATCAAAACTTGTCCAAATTAAGCTATTTATAGCTTGTTAGAAAGCTCTATTTGTCTACATTGATTAAATAAAGGAAAAGGTCCATTTGATTTTTGTATTGAGAGCAATAAGCTATCTAATGTGCAGCTATTTGTCCAAGTGTGGGACATACGAGGGTTCACTACACGTTTTCATTGCTAAATGATACAGAGCAAAAGATATACAATGTTGGAATTTGGGGCCCCAGGATCGTTCCAAACTAAAACCTTTTGAGCGTACACAACTTAATTGACAAGATGATAAGTGAGAGATAGAAAGAAAGAGATCTTGAGACAAGGATAGGGAACGTAAGCTGGATGCTTTCTCACTAAAAAATAGATGTCTAGATTACAACATGGGAGTACTACTCAACCATATAAAGTGGTGCACTCACTAGTGGAAGAATATCCAAGAAGATGATGATACATAATTTAGATTATGTCAAAATAATCTAAGTGTGTGAAGTGAATGAGCAACGAAGCTAACCTTATTCTCACAAAATAGTGTAACAAAATTTTAAATCAACCAACAAGGTTAACTCACAAAAGATAGTTACCACCACCTTGTAGAAGAATTCTTGCTCCAAGAGAGTAGCCTCTCCTTCACCAAATCTCCACCTCCTCAAGAGTGTGAGACTCTTCCTCCTTGATGTCCTTGAGATTGCTTGAGTGAGTGTTTTAACAATGAGCAAGGCCCTTCTTATATAGTAGTTTGTACTCCTTGAAAAGCACATCTAAAAGCATAAAACTAGGATTGCTAATTAATAAAGCATGATCGCAAAAACGGCCGCTAATGAAAAGCTACGTGGAAACCATCGGCATGCTTTTAATAAAGCAATTCGAAAAATCTTTTCCATTATTGATCAATAACCCCGTTCACGGGATTTGAACTTTGGTAGTTCGAAGTAGATTTTCAAATCGATCGAGCTAGAGCATGTGGGAGCCCACTTTTTGTTGTACCCAAGCCTTGTAAGACAATATACTTATGCTGTTCTTGCCGTGGGAAAGAGAGCCACTAATCAAGCAATTGTTGGACCAATATATACATTTTCTTCAATCCTTCAATGTCATATTGGTAAAAGCTTCAGTAACCTGCAAATCTTCTCATGACTATCTCTAGTCAATGCTTTGGTAAATATATCTGCAACATTCTCACTAGAAGGAACATAAACTAGCTCAATGTGCTTCTTAGCTACCTGCTCTCAAATATAGTGGTTGTGTACCTCTATCTGCTTTGTCCTTGCATGATGCACTAGATTCTTTGCTATAGCTATAGCACTCCCGCTATCTAAAAATATCTGAATGGGTTGATGTACTCTCACATCAAGATAACCGAAAATCTTCTAAAGCCAAACTGACTCTAGAGTAGCTGTAAATGCTGCATGATATTCAGCTTCACATGATGAAGTGGCAATAGTGGGTTGTCTCTTCGAAAGCCATGAGATAAGACAATCTCCAAGATAAAAACAAAATCCACTAGTACTTCTTCTTGTGTCTCTATCACTTGCCCAATCAGAATCTGAAAATCCTTTTAGTAACAAATGTGTAGATTTAGAAAATACCATAGCATAATTTGAAGTTCCCTTCAAATATCGAAAGATCCGCTTTATTGCTTTCCAATGTAACACTGTTGGATTCTGCATGAACCTTGATACTTGAGAAACTGTAAAATGTATACTAGGACGTGTATTACAAAGATATATCAAGCAACCAACTGCTTGACTATATAGAGTAGCATCAAATGGCTCTGCATCTGCTACCATTTGTAAAGACATGTTCTGATTCATAGGTGTTTGCATAGGTTTAGAATCACTCATCTGAAACCTCTCCAAAAGTTTCTCAACGTACTTCTGTTGTGTCATATAGATACACTTATCTTGAAACAGAAACTGAATCCCAAGATAATAATGTAAGATGCCTAAATCATTCACATCAAATGTTTGCTTCAATTCTTCTTTGAACATCTGCAAATCTGCATCTCTGGGACGTGTGACTATAATATCATCCACATAAATGATTGCTATAATCATCATACCTGTTTCATCTTTAACATAAAGAGTTGGAGCTGCATTTGAGTTTTGGAAATCAATGGATAAAAGATATGTGTGTATCTTTTCATACCATGCTCTAGGTGCGTGTTTTAAACCATACAAAGATTTTACAAGCTTACACACTAAGTGTTCTTTAATTGTCTCTTCAAAACCTTTTGGCTGCTGAATATACAGATCCTCGTGTAAATCACCATTAAGAAAAGCAGTCTTAATGTCAAGTTGATATATATGCCAACCAAAATGTGCTGCTAGAGCCAGTATTGACCTAATAACAGTCATCCTAGACATAGGAGCAAATGTCTCATCATAATCAATACCTTTTTGTTGTGCATATCTTTTAACAACCAACCTAGCCTTGTATCTATATATACTACCATCTGTTTTCCTTTTGATTTTGAAGATCCATTTTACACCTATAGCCTCCTTTCCTTCTGGTAACTCACATAGCTTCCAAGTTTGATTCTTATGAATAGAATCAATCTCTTCTTGCATAGCTTTTCTCCAAATAGGAATGTTAAGTGCATCTTTAACTCATGCAGGTTCATCTTCAACTGTTGTAAAAGCCAAAATATCGTGAATCTCAAAGTCTTCAGCAAAACTTACATGATCTTTTTGTTGTTGTTGTCTAGTCTGGATTCTTGTTCTTACATGATCTTGTTGTTGTTGTCTAGTCTGACTCCTTGTTCTTCCAGTAAAAGTCTTTATACCACTATCTTTCCAAGTTTGATATAACCAAGTAGGTGTATCCTTAAATAGTGGTGAAACTCTTTCTGAACTTTCAGCTTCCACAGGTCCTGGAACGTGTCCTGCCGAGGTACTAGGACTTTCTGGAACTCTAACTTCTTCCAATTCTGGAACCAAAGTCTCTTGTGGAACTGACTCTGTAGAAGGTTGTGAAATTCCTCTTTCTTCAACTTTTTCTTGAATCCTAGGAATTTTAACTCCCTTCTGATATGGCTGAACTTTTATATTCAAAATCCTGCTAAAAAATCCATAGTCATTTTCACTAATGAACTCTATAAGTCACTTGGTGACACTTGTAAAGGTCTTTTCACCATTATGAGTAGAGGAGAACTCACACTTTCGAATTTGCCTCTTCTTCCTCCTGTATCTCCTTGCTTGTGAGCTTGCATGTGTGATTGTAACTTGAATTGAGTGCATGGAAGTGTTGTCAACCCATTTCATTGCTTTTTTGAAGTGTGTAATGTGTTTTTGAAGCTTGAGGAGGTGTGTGATGAGACTAGGTGAGTTGCACAGCTCGGTGTTTTGCCCATAACTTGAAGCTGATTTGTTAGAATTGAGATGATGTGTGATATTGGATGCGCCTCATTGAGAGCTTTGAAATGAACCCACTTTTGACCATATTCCGAGTTCGGCGTTGAGAGAAAAGTTTGATTTTGTTCTTACTCCTGTTTCATGTATCGTGACATGTGGAGCCTCTGTGGTGTCTCGAGGAGTCCCCTCACTTTTGGGGACTATGTGCACAGAAAACGAGATCGTCTGATAGCTCGACCTTTGATGTCGCACGGAGTTCTTCGATGATTATCTGCTCAGCCGTGTACCCCCTTCTTGAGTTATTACTCCTTAATTGGAGTGAGTACTGTGGCATCTCACATGAGTGCCACATGGCACTCATGTGTGTGCCCTTCTAATGGAGCCCAAGAGATGGTTCACACCATCTCTTCTATAAGGACTCCCTTCATAACATTTCCTTCCCCTTAACTCCATTTTTGTCCTCAAAAATGGTATTGGAAGGTCTAGAAATCAAGAGGGTAGTACTCCCACTATTTCCCCATGTATAGAAATACATGGTCCTGTCTCCGTGTTCTTTCCCATATCCTTCCCATTAAGAAAACTCTTGGGAAGGTAATCTAAAACTGGGAAACCGTCTCTGAAGGGTGCTAACCTGCTCCCATGTAGCACTATCTTCTGAAATATCTTTCCACTTTACTAGACACTCTTTATACAAGTGACTTCTCGTCCGTTTCTCTCGAGGGCGTAGTATGCTCTCAGGCTCATGTGGAATAGATTGAACAGAAATAGGCTCTACTACCTCACTATCTGGAATGAGGTTGTCAGATTCACCCAGCCTTTTCTTAAGCCGGCTAACATGAAAAACTAGATGAATTTGACTATTCTCTGGAAATTGGAGCTGGTAAGCCATCTTTCCTATTCTCTTAAGTATTTGGAGTGGTCCACAATACCTAGGAGATAATTTTGGACAAGGTCCCGTCTTCATGGTTTCAGACCTAGATGGAACTCTAAGATAGACTTGCTCTCCTACCTCAAAGTTGATATCTCTCCTTTGAGGGCCAGCATAGGCTCTAGCTCTATCCTGAGCTCTCCTAATGCTGTCCTTAGCAAGCCTAAGCATATCATTCATCTCTTCCAAGAAGTTCTTTGTAGCTCGCACTTTTTCATTTTGCAAACCTATTGCATAAGGAGCTCTTGGCTGAAACCCAAACATAAGCATAAACGGACTATGCCCAGTGGAAGAGTGCTTGGCACTATTATATGCAAACTCTACTATAGGTAAGTACTCTTCCCAATTAGTTTGCCTTTCATTTACATATGCTCGAAGCATATCATCTAGGATTTGGTTAACTCTTTCTGTTTGCCCATCCGATTGTGGATGCTCGGCCGTACCCATGCTAAGTTTCGTATCCAACCTTTTGAAGACCGCTCTCCAAAAGTGGCTAGTAAACTTCCTATCCCGATCAGAAACTATGTCTAAAGGAAGACCATATAACCGGTATAGGTTCTCCACAAAAAGTCTAGCCAACTCTGGTGTCTTCACTGTAGTACGTGTTGGAATGAACCTAGCCAGTTTGGTTAACCTATCCACAATTACCCAGACTGAGTCGTGCCCTCTCTGTGTCTTAGGTAATCCAACTATAAAGTCCATGGAGGTACTCTCCCACTTCCCATTAGGAATATCCAATGGGTGGAGTAGTCCTCCAATCCTCAACCTCTCAGCTTTGTTGACCTGACATTTGTTGCACTTAGGCATATATTCTAGGACGTCCTTATGAAGTCCAGGCCAATAAAACTGCCTCTTAACAAGATCATATGTCTTGTTAACTCCTGGGTGTCCCGCACTAGGTATGTCATGACACTCATACAGAATATGCCGTCTCATCTCAGTATCTCTAGCGACACACACCTTACCTTTATATAACAGATATCCATCATGGACACTGTAATTCTTCCACTTGAATCCTTCTTGAGTACCCGTCGATATCCATCCTCACTCGAAACTCGTGTATCACGATCCCCATTCTATATGGCTTCCCAAATCTCGGAATATGCAAGATCAAGCCTACATTTTCATCTAAGGACTCAAGTAGCTCACTAGTGATCTGAGTAAAACTCAGTCCATTGAGCATAAGCATGTGGCTAAGTGAATCAGCCACTACATTAAACTTTCCCTTCCTATACCTAAGCTCATAATCAAACTCTTGAAGGGTCTCTGCCCATCGGGCCTTACGACCTTTAAGGTCTGTTTGATTAGAGAGCCACTTAATGCTCTCTTGATCAAACACTATCGTGACTTTGGCACCATATAAATAATGATGCCACTTCTTTAAAACATGGACTATTGCATACAACTCCTTCTCATAGGCAGAGTAATTCTTCTGAGCTGGTTCTTTTTTCTTGCTCTCAAAATCTACTGGTCGACCATCCTGTACTAAAACCACTCCTATAGCAAAATCACTCACGTCAGCCTCAACCATAAATGGTTTGTTGGGATCTGCTATGTGTAAAAGTGGAGCTGTAGCAATTGCTACTTTCAACTTTTCCATACTTTGCTTCTGATCGTCTCCCCAATGAAAGGCTTTCCCTTTCCCTTTAAGCTGTTCCGTCATCAGGACAACAATTTTGGCATAGTTCTTAATGAATCTTCGATAGAAACCTGATAAAGCTAGGAAGATTTGCAGCTCTTCCAGGTTCCGTGGATGTGGCCATTCCATAATAGCCCGTACTTTTTCAGGATCCATCTGGATTCCATCCTGGGAGACTATATGCCCAAGGTTTCTAACCTCTATCTTGAAAAATTCACACTTTGATTCCTTAGCAAAGAGGGAATTTTCCCTTAGCACTTCAAATACTTTCCTCAAGTGTTCCAAGTGCTCCTGTTCTGATGCACTATAGATCAGAATGTCATCCAAAAAATCTACCACAAAGTGTCCTAGATAAGGCCGTAAAACACTATTCATGAGTTTTCATGAAAGTGGCAAGAGCATTGTTGAGACCAAAAGGCATCACCAAAAACTCATAGTGCCCATATCTAGTCCTAAATGCAGTCTTAGGGACATCCTATGCTCTAATTCTGATCTGATGATATCCTGATCTAAGATCAAGCTTGGTAAAATACCTAGCTTGATGTAACTGATCAAATAGATCTTCCAACCTAGGCATTGGAAATCTATTTTTGATAGTTACCTTATTAAGTGCTCTATAGTCTATACATAATCTCATAGAGCCATCTTTCTTTTTGTCTAGGAGCATTGGTGATGCCCATGGTGAGTTACTAGGTTTGATGAAGCCCTTATCTAAATAATCCTGCAATTGCTTCTCAACCTCCTCATGCTGAGAAACACTAAGCCTATAAGGTGGTCTGCAAATAGGGTTAGTGTTAGTAACAACCTTTATGGCATGGTCAATGTCCCCTCTCTCAAATGGTAGCCCTATAGGTAAGTCAGTGGGAAAAACATCTCTGTACTCAAACATAAGATCTTTAAAACTTTTAACCACACACTCTTGCAAAAAAGAATAGTAGAATGTCCTGTTCATATTTGCATTCCTAGCATGAAAATATACATCAGATGAGCTGTCTATACAATGCTCCATATCATGACTATACAATAAAAACATGTCCTGTACATGCTGAGAATAACAGGTGATGAAATGAGAGGTGCACTAGGTACATCTCTCTCTCCCTGAATACAAACTTTACTTCCATTCTTTTCAAATTCGAGTGTGTTGTTTTGATAGATGCGTTTAAGTGTATCTCCCAACCCCCATAGCCACTCTCTTCCTAAGACTAGATTTGTCCTCTCCATATTCATAATTTGGAAGTCCATATAATCTGTATAGTCTTGTATCTTTACTTCCAAATTGGATACCATAGTATCCCATATTCTTTTATCTTGCCCTTGCATCATAGATACAATGTATTTATGTGCAATAGGGTGCTAGGGAATCTTTAATTTCTTGACCAAAGCATAGTTTATAAAATTATGAGTGGCAGAGTCATCTATCATGACCCGCACCCTGGTCCCGTACACACTACCATGCAATTTGACTAGGTCATGTGGTCCAAACTGCGGTGACCACAATGACTGAGTCAAACAACAGGTGTGCTCTATATCCTTGTGCATCATCTCCACTCCCTTGCAACTAGAGCTGCCATGAATAGGAAGGGTCTGCACTAGGTGGACCGCCTTTTTGCCCTTTTCAGGGGCCGTACTAGACTCTGGTCCCTTCTTCTTTTCTTCCCCCTTCTTGAGTGGACAGTTCCACTGTGAATGGCTAGGAGATAGGCACCTAAAACACAGGTTTTCCCTTTTGTCCTTCTCAAACTGGTTTGTGGATAATCTAGGCCCTTGTGATATTTGTTTTTTAATAAAAACTTTGTTTTTCCCCAAAGGCAACTTCTTCTTGAATTTAGTTGTACTAAGAGGCTTGAGGGGCTGATCCGTCTCCATAGGAGTATATTGAGGATGGTTATGGTCCTCATAAATCTGTGCATATTTGATCGCCTCCTCAAACGTCTTAGGCACATTCCTTCTAACTTCCCTCTTTATGGCTTTATCCAAGCCCCTAACAAACCCTCTAGTCTTTTGAAAATCATCTAAGCCCTTAAGTTTCAAAATGATCTCTCTATAGTGGGATAGATAGATCGAAAGAGGCCTACCTCTCTGAGTAATCCTATCCCATTCATCCCAATTCCTCTCCTCCTCGTTCTCAGGAAGAAGCTCTTTTAGAAAAGAGTCTCAAACTGAGTCCAATTAGTAGGTATATTTTCCTCCTTAAGACTCATCCACCACTTATAAGCACACGGGCCGAGGGAGAGACTGGCCTCTAGCACTTCTTCTTTCTGCTAGCCCATTTTGTTGAGGAGATTACCTGCAAGTAACTTCTCTCTTTATACCTGCATTCCATAAGTAATCACTGAACTCATTTGAGAAATACTCTCCCCCTCCATCTGACCTTAGTCTCTTCAACTTATGGCCTATAATTCTTTCTACATATGCATGATAGTGTTTAAATGTATTAAACACTTCTGATTTATCTTTAATCACATAGATTGTGATCCACCTGGTAGCATCATCAACATATATGACATAATATCTTGAACCATTTATACTAAAGTCCTTTGAAGGACCCCACACATCTGTATGTACCAATTCAAGTCTTTCTGAATACATAAAACCATGCTTATTGTATGATTGCTTATGAGCCTTACCTAACTGAGATGCTTCACATCTGTATGTCATATGTTGACCTGCAATGTTAGGCAATCCAAGTACTGAACCTTTGTTTATCATTTCTTTGATACCTTTCTCATTAAAATGTCCAAGTCTTTTGTGCCAAAGATCCAATTCAGATACCTTCTGCTCTCCATATGTAAACATAGCATGTCCAATATTCCCTTGTACCTTTAATGTGAAGAGTCTTCCTTCCTTTTTCCTTGTAACAATCTGTTTATACCCTTGATTAGGGTCTTCAACATAAACTCCATCATTAGTAAACCTTACCTCATATCCTTTCTCCACAATTTGACCTACACTGATCAAATTCTTTGGAATTGTAGGAACATAAAGAACCTTGCTCAAAAGAGTGCTCCCATCTTTGGCTTTGACTGAACCAATTGACTTTACCTTATGCTTTGTATTATCACCTGTTTGAATTGTATGATTAATTGCATTATGATCTAGATCAGTCATCAAAGCAATGTTTCCACTCAGATGATTGCTACAACCTGAGTCAATATAAAATACTCTCATATCTTCATGTGAGGCTTCACATGTTGCATTCATAATAAGAGTCGAATCTTCTTTCTGATCTGATGCATAATTGTAGTAGGTGTTATTATAGGATTGATTTTGGAAGCTTCTTCCTCCACCTCTTCCAAAAGAATTCCTATCACCTCTACCTCTGAAGTTTCCTCTCTGAAATCTACCACCTCTTGCTCTTTGATTAAAGTTCTGATTAAAATTACCATTGCTTTGATTATTATGCCAACAATCATGAGATAGATGATTGGTCTTACCACATATCCAACAAGCTCTGACATTATCTTTGTTATTTCTGCCTCTTCCTCTACTTCTGCCATTTCCTCTTCCTCTTAGGAAGTTTGCTTGGCTTGAAGTACCTTCTTCTTCACCTGATTGTTGCTTTCCTTTGTTAGCTTTCTTCTTGTCTTTAGAGTACATTGCATGACCTGCACTCTTGTCAACATCTCCTTTGATATCATTCTCAAAAGTTAGCATATGTCCTAACAATTGATTCAAATCAGGAGTGAAATGATCTAATGAAAGTTCTGTAGACAAAATAAAAGGCTTCCACTTCTCATCTCCTCTTAGCCCTGTGAGAATTTGTCTTACCAATTTGTCTTCTTCAATATCCTCATCCACTGCACCTAAAGAATCTTCAATGTCCTTCATCTTTGTCACATAATCAGATATTGTTTGTGAAGCCTTCTTCTTGAAAGTAGTTAACTCTGCCCATAATGAAGCCTTCCTTGATTTGGTTGTGTTCTGAAAATGCTCTTCCAAAGCACTCCAAATGTCACTTGCACTTTCAAGACCTCTAATGTGAGGTAGCAAGTAGTCATTGACTGCCATATAGATAATGCTCCTAGCTTGAGCATCTCTCTTCATCCAATTCTTCAAATCTGACAATTCCTCCCTAGTTGGAACACTAGGATCTTTGAATTGAGGCTTTTCTTCTTCTCCTGTAATGTAAGCTATCAAGTCTTTGCTCATAAGATGAGCTTCCATCCTCATTGACCATGCAGGATAGTTCTCTCTATCCAATTTCTCAATTTGGAGACTATCTCCCATCCTTTCTTCACCTGTACTATCAAATCTTTAATCCTTATGAGAAATGAATGTACCTTGGCTTCGAATATTACTCCTTCTGATCCTTTTGACAACTTCAATGTGTCTTCCTTCAAGCTTTCTTCACACTTTATCCTTTTGATCCTTCGAGATGTAAAGTTTGTATGTCTACAGCAGTCGGAGTCTCCCTTTCCTCAATTTTGATTCAACCAGCTCTGATACCACTGATGGAGAGTGTTAATCTCCAAAAGAACAAGTTATCCTTGACTTTAGATCACCTCTATATCAAGAATAACTTCAGACTCCACTTAATTTTAAAGAACAATCACCAACTTATCAAGAAATTGATTAACTGTAGAAAAATCAATTCTCAGAAAAGTTTGCTACAGATTAATCATTGATTGACTAATCATTCGTGTAAAGTTTTTGATAAAACTTTGTAGAGTGTGTCGTCTTGAGATTGCGCACCTCCTCCAAGTTAAATCTCTTCAAATGATTGAGTATACTGTGAGAAATGACTGAAATACTTTACCTATGTCTGAAACGGCTTCTCTGCAATGGCGACTTTGACACCTGTAACTTCTAAGCTATGGTTCTCCCAAATTATAGCCCGTTTAGTCAAATGCTTTTAGCCATAGATGGCTTACCTCTCAAGTTAAATTTTGAGTCCTCATTTGTGTAAAACTTTACACTGTGCACTGAGCACTGTCCATTTCTTTGACCACCTGTTTCATAAGACACTCAGAACTTTTCACATACAAATGTTCCTATTCAAAATTCTCTCAGCCTGTTTGCAATTGGACTCTCAAACTTTAGCCATAGATTGATTAACTATGGACTTAGATATCTACAAAAGGATTTCTCATAAGATTAAGCAAAGAAGGAGAATAGGAAGAAAAATCGACGTGCAAATTTTTGCAACATTTTTCTTCTCATAACTTCTCATACATCTAATTGATGATACATACAATGTTCATCTCCTATTCACCTATTGTCTTCTCTATCTCATCTATATCTCTCCCTCATACTATGAGTATGTATCTATAGATATATATACGAGTCTAACTCGTCATTCTTTTAAATACATTGAACTATTTACAAGGATAATATACAAAAGAAAAGTTTCTGATTCTATTCTCTTCCTTTGAAACTAATCTTCAACCTTCCACATATCTTTTTCACTTCTGAACTTCATGTAATCACTTATTGATGATTGCTCTGCTCCAACATATTCTTCCTGTGAAGGCTCTTTCTCTTCTAAATTCTGTTCTATTTCTTGCCCTACTTCTACTTCTTCCATTCTAGAATCAGGATCCTCTAGTTGCTCTTTAGGTGGAGAAGTGGTTTCAACTACTTGTTTGCCTTTAGTTTCCATGTTTAAGTTCCCTTCCCCCGTTTTCTAACTAGAGTGTATGAAAATGAATGGAAGTAAAGCTCAAATATGCAAGAAGAAGAGAAATATATCACAAGAGCACTTCCCTGTTACAAAGTAGAGCTGGGGAAGCGAAATCCAAGTGGTCCTTGATGCTTCAAGTCGCTGATTTTGAATCCTCGCCAGGCCCAAAAGAATATTGGAAATGTCCAGTTGGTCCGGGGAGGTTCTAAACACCATAAACCATCCAAAACAACACCAAAACCACGTGGGAATAGCCCCAATCGGGCAAACTGAGTGAAACTGAGCAATTTCAGAGATGTAACAATCCTCGCCAGTCCATGACTTGCTGTCCAGCACCTGTACTCAAGAATTTGAGACTATCCCAAGTGAAAAAAGTGGATTTGGAATCCGGATGACGAAAAACTAGGCTCGAGAGTGGCCGCCTAGTTCCTGCTGAAGTGCTGCAGAGAGATTTTGGTGGGGCAAATCTCGTTCAAATCCAAGAGCGATGGTTTTTGAGCGAAGCTTAGGAGTGTAGCTTCAAAACATGACCAAGATTTTTGAAATCCGATATCGTATGAAGAGGCTATGGTGCGGAGAAGTTGGATATGTCACCAATGGGAAGTGAAAAAACTCCTTTTCATGGATGGATGACTTGTGAAGCTCAAAACTGAGGAAACAAAGCTTTTTTGAAACCACCCAAAGCCCATATCCCATAACCACAGCCCATATTACATAGGTGCATCATAATTTTCCCCAAACATTTGGCTCATAGCATCCTTTTAGCACTCCAAAATTCCTCAAAACTTCCGAAAATTTCATCCGCTTCAGCTTGAATTCTCAGTTGGCACAAAAGGAGAAAAATCGAACTACCTATCGAATGGATCCTTTATCCCATAAGTGCCGTAGAGGAGCTTATTTTCTCTCTATATATAAAGAAACACAAGGTCATTGTTGTTGGTGCATTTTACCCAAGCCTACATGCTTGATATATTTGATATCATCCTCATTTGTAAGTCACATGAGTAGTCATGTGAACACCTCTTGTAGAAGAGTTCATTTTTATCTCTTGTAATTGAAAAAAGAAAAAAGAAAAGGATGGCTTACCTCATGCATGATGTAAAAGCAATTTCATGGCTCTAACTACCAAAACCCATGACTTTTTGAGCTGAGGGAATATCTCTTAACTTTGGGGATCACTTTTAGGTGGAGCCATTCGAATTCGAATTCAAAACTCCCTCCAAGAATAGCTATAAAAGGAGCAAGAAGGAAGAGGCGATTAGCAAGCCTTGTACGTGACCACTTCATGTCATTTTGTAGAGATTGAAGATCTTACTCCATAGCTCTATCATTCTACTCCCATTTTGCAAAGATTCATTGCCAATGTGGTTGTAATCATATATGAATTTATACATTTATCATCATTCACTTCTCTGTTTTGTTCTCTGCTATACTCACTCAGAGCAGTACCTTCAGAAGGTCATATATCGATTTCTACGGATCCTTTTTCAGTGATTTAACATGCGTTGGATAGCTCTTACTGTCTAGTTTTTGCATATCATTTTTCAAGGTCATTGGATTTATAGTTTTGGAGATAGCTGCATTTTACTGATCACTAGTCTATCTCTGTAGAGCCCCGAGAATGATGGGCATGTTCGAGAAATTGATAAATCTTGTTCTCAGTGCTCAGTCCATCATTTGAAGTGTTTTAACTTGGATTGGGAAGCTTGCTAAGTCTATTTGCTATGCCCAAAAGGAATTTTTCTAATTCCTACCAGGTTGAGAGCACTGTTCATTTTTTCTAGCAGGTGTATGTCCAAAAATAGCAAGTTTTGGGAGCTAGTCATTTCGCAACTAGTCTGTCTTGACTTAAACTTTTGGGATACATGTTCCAAAGTACTTGGCTGATATTTTTGTGGATTTAGGAAGCTTAAAGGGTCTACTAATCAACTCTGAAGTCTCAGTTGGCTGGTGTGAAGCTGGTTGTAGCAGCACCTACTCATCTTTGGATTGCATCCACCATCTCTCTTCACAGTGGTATCAGAGCATAGTCAAGCAACATGGGAGATGGATTTCCATCAACTGACAAATTGGATCGAAACAACTACCCGGCATGGTCTCTAAGGATGGAGGCTTACCTTCAAGGGAGGAATCTATATGGATTCATATCCGGAGATGAAGCAATGCCAACCATGAGGAACAAAGGGCAACCATCACATGAAGAAGTGGAAGGACTTTCAAATTGGTGTTCGAAGGATGCACTTGCAAGGTCCTATATTCTAAACTCAATCTCTGATTTTCTTTTACCTCATGTCAAGGGATGCAAGACATCAAGAGAGACTTGGAATGCACTTGCTTCGTTCTTCTCTTCCAACACTCGAGCGAGGAAGAACCAATTGTGGATGGAGTTCACAACAATGAAGAAAAGCCCGAAGCAAAATGTGACTGATTATGTCACAAAGATGAAGGAGATTTCCGACCAACTTGGAAGCATTGGAGAGGTAATTGAAGAGGAGCAAATCATAAGACAAATCATGAATGGAATCAAAGCATACGAAAAGTGGGAGTCATTCACAACAACCATGGATTTATACATGGATATGCATGTACCCGACCTCAACACACTCATGGGCCAACTCTTCACTCATGAAGCAAAGATTAGCAAAGGTGGTGAGTCCTCAAGAGGTAATCAAACTTCTGTCTTATATTCTGATAAAGCTAAGGTCAAGGACAAGTCAAAGAATAGGAAGAATGAAGATGAAGGAAGCTCTTTCCAAGCAAACTTTGCAGGTAGAGGAAGAGCTAGAGGAAGAGGCAGAGGTGGAAAAAGCAAGGAAGGGGGAGATTCCAATCATCTCAACCTTGCAACATATGTGGCTTATCTAACCATACTACTGAATAATGTTTCAGGAACCCGAGGAACTCAAGAGGAAGAGGATTCAATAGAGGTGGCTATGGATCAAATAGAGGTAGATACAATGGAGGCTACAACAACAACAAAAACTACTACAAAAACAATTACAACAACAACAACTATCAAAGTGGCCATAGAGGAAGAAGAGATTACAATAACTATGCAAAGGACCAAAGTCAAGAAGATTCATTATTGATTATGAATCTATCAGCGAAGAAGGGTAAGGATGATGATCACATATTTTACATTGATTCGGGATGCTCGAACCATGTAGCAGGAAATGTGGCTTTACTTTTTGATTTGGAAGATCCTCATAACAAGCATGAAGTGCAGACAGGAGATGACACAAAGAACTCAGTGGAGAAGATAGGTAATGTGTGGGCTTGTCAACTCGGCAAGGCTCATAGACAACCTTTCAATAAGAAAGGATATATGTATCAAAATCCTTTGCATCTAGCGCACACGGATGTGTGGGGTCCAAGTAAGGAGCCATCTATATCAGGCTCAAGATATTATGTGTCTTTCATAGATGATTGTAGTAGGTGGACTATTCTATTTTTCATGAAGCACAAGGATGAAGTGTTTAATTTCTTTAAGAAGTATATTGCTCTTGTTGAAAACCAAACAGGTAGGACTTTGAAACGACTCAGATCAGATGGTGGAGGAGAATACTTCTCTTCTGAATTTGATGCCTTCTTGCATGAAAGAGGCATTAAAAGGGAAGTCACTACAAGGTATACACCCGAACTCAATGGTGTAGCAGAGAGGAGGAACAGAGCTATTGGCGAAGATGCAAGGTCCATGCTCAACGAAAAGGGATTGCCAAACTACCTATGGGTAGAGGCTGTGTCTACAACCACATATCTCATAAATAGACTTCCATCTAAGTCACTAGATGGAACCACTCCATATGAAGTGTGGAATGGAAGAAGACCTAGTCTAGAGCATTGCAAAATCTTTGGATGCTTAGCCTATGCTCACATTCCTTCTCAAGTAAGAGGGAAATTGGATCCCAAGGCAGAGAATTGTGTATTCATTGGTTATGATCAAAACCAAAAGGGATATAGATTGTACAATCCAACCAATAAAGGATTTTCTGTGAGTAGAGATGTAACCATCACTTCAACCAAAGGAGCCAAAGCGGATTGAAGAAAGTGATTCGGAGATTGACCTAGAAGACTTGGAAAGACTAAAGCTATGGAAGAACAAAGGTAAAGCAAAGATGCAGGATTCTACATATGGACCCGAGAGCTCACATCAACCACTTAGAAGGTCTTCAAGGGAGAAGAAGAAACCAGAGAGGTTTGGTTATGATACTTCTTTGGTCACCAAGCACTCAATCTACATTGCAAAGGATTCAACCAATGAAGAACCTACCACATTCGAAGAAGCACAAAGCAAGAAAGCTTGGAGAGATGCAATGGATGAAGAAATGGAAGCCTTGAAGGAAAATGACACTTGGGAGCTTGTACCTAACAAGCCATCTATGAAGGTAATTGGATCTCGATAGATATACAAAATCAAGAGGAATCCAGATGGAAGTATAAATAGACACAAAGCAAGGCTAGTTGCTAAAGGGTTTGCTCAAACCCATGGTATTGATTATGAGGAGACTTTCTCTCCTGTTGCAAAAATGCCTACAATTAGGGTTCTCATTAGTCTTGCTGCATCTAGAAATTGGAATCTTTATCAACTTGATGTAAAGAATGCTTTCTTGAATGGATGGATTTCTGAGGAAGTGTATATGGCACAACCTCTTGGATATGAGGATGCACATCATCCTAACTATGTATGCAAACTACAGAAAGCTTTGTATGGATTGAAGCAAGCTCCAAGAGCTTGGAATTTCAGATTGGTGACTTATTTGCAGGACCAAGGATTCAAAGCTAGCAAGGCGGATACCTCTTTGTTCATAAAGAGGAATGGATCTGAAGTGATCTATTTATGTGTGTATGTTGATGATATTATTATCACAGGCAATGATCTTGAAGGAATCAAACGGGTAAAGAGTCAAATGAAGGAGGAGTTCAAAATAAGTGACCTCGGACCACTCACTTATTTTCTTGGATTGGAGTTGATCTACACAGATTCATGTATATACATCACACAAAGGAAGTATGTCCATGACATGCTCATCAAGTTCAAGATGGAAAATACCAAGTATGCAGGTACACCTATGGAGCAAAATCATAAGCTTAGTGCTTATGAAGGAGAGCCAATTGAAGACATCACAAGCTATCAAAGCTTGGTTGGAAGTTTGAACTATGCAACACTCACAAGGGTGGATATATGCTATAGTGTTAGCATATTGAGTCAGTTTATGCATAAGCCGAGAAGACCACATATGGAGGCGGCCAAGAGAGTCCTCAGGTACCTAAAGGGGACCATGAATGAAGGTTTGTTCTATTCATATACTTCAGATATTGAGCTAAAGGTCTACTCAGATGCAGATTGGGCCAGATCTAAAGATGATAGAAGAAGCACATTAGGGTATATATCATTTGCAGGTTCAAAAATCATTTCTTGGTCATCGAAGAAGCAACCAACCATGGCATTATCTTCTACTAAAGCAGAATATAGAGGTTTGGCTAATGCAACTCAAGAAATCATGTGGTTAAAGTCTTTGTACACAGATCTTGGACTTCATTCTTCAACACCTCATATTTTTGGTGACAACACAAGCTCACTACATCTAGCAGCTAATCCGGTATACCATGCTAGAACCAAGCATATTGAAGTTCACTACCATTACATAAGGGAGAAGCTAATGAGCAAGGATATTCAACTATCCTATGTCTCTACAGATATGCAATGTGCCGACATGTTGACTAAAGCTCTTGATGGTACAAAATTAAGTAGATTCAAGTTGATGATTGGCTTGCAGGAAATCAAGGACAATTGAAGACTTATTTGAAGGCCAAGCATGTTAGGCTTGAGGGGGAGCTGTTGGTGCATTTTACCCAAGCCTACATGCTTGATATATTTGATATCATCCTCATTTGTAAGTCACATGAGTAGTCATGTGAACACCTCTTGTAAAAGAGTTCATTTTTATCTCTTGTAATTGAAAAAAGAAAAAGGAAAAGGATGGCTTACCTCATGCATGATGTAAAAGCAATTTCGTGGCTCTAACTACCAAAATCGCGAATTTTTGAGCTGAGGGAATATCTCCTAACTTTGGGGATCACTTTTAGGTGGAGCCATTCGAATTCGAATTCAAAACTCCCTCCAAGAATAGCTATAAAAAGAGCAAGAAGGAAGAGGCGATTAGCAAGCCTTGTACGTGACCACTTCATGTCATTTTGTAGAGATTGAAGAGCTTATTCCATAGCTCTATCATTCTACTCCCATTGTGCAAAGATTCATTGCCAATGTGGTTGTAATCATATGTGAATCTATACATTTATCATCATCTACTTCTCCACTTCATTGACCATTGTGTAAGTGCATGTCTTCATACATTTGGTTAGGTTCAGATACTTTCCGAATTGATAATTTAAATGTGTGATTGTCCTCACTATATGTACTTATTGGTGATAGAGGAATAGTCTCTTTCATTGCAAGTCCCTAAGTCGTCACTTAGGTACACACAAGATCATTGAGATACTTCACCAATCTATAGCTCCATGCTCTTGGAGCTTGCTTCAATCCATAGAGTGCTCTTCTCAATCTGCAGACAAAGTTTTGATACCTGGAATCTATATACCCTTGAGGTTGTTCCATGGATACCTCATCTAATATGTATCCATTCAAGCTTACCTTTTGCTTCATCATAGTTATGAGGTTCTTCATCATCTTTGAGCATATATGTATAGTTCTTCTAAGTTATGTAAGAAGTATCATAAGAATACCTTTTTGGTTGCCTTCTTGTCCTACTTGACCTCCTTGGTTCACATTCTTCATGTGTGTTTGGATACACCTCTTCATCAAATATAGGAACTTCTTCATTTCTTTTTGTTAATCCACTTTTGGATATACTTTCTTGCATATACTCTTCATCTCCATTCACTTGCACACTTGGTTTTCCTTTCTCACATCTTCTTATGTCTTCTTCAAATTCTTCAATTGTATGACTTTGATCTACATACTAACTTTTCTGTTCATCAAATGTAACATCTCTAGAAACAAGAAATTGTTTGGTTAGAGGATTCCACAACCTGTAACCCATCTGCTTTTCATCATAACCAATGAACACATATTTTTCTATCTTTGGTTCAAGTTTATGTCTTAATTGTGATGGCACATAAACATATGCAATTGATCGAGACACTTTACAATGATCTAGTGTTGGTTTCTTACCCCACCAAGCTTCATATGGAGTCATTCCATTTAGAGCTGTACATGGTAATCTATTCACAAGATATGTAGTTGTATTTACAATCTCAACCCAAAGATAATTTGGAAAATTCTTCTTCTTTAGCATAGTTCCAACAAACTCAACCAAACTCTTGTTTCTTTTTTCTGCTACACCATTTTGTTGTGATGTATACCTACAAATTATTTCTCTCTTAATACTTACATTACAAAGATAACCATTGAAATCTTGGGAGAAGTATTCTCCCCCTCCATCAGACCTCAGTCTCTTAAGCTTTTGACTTATGGCTCTCTCTACATATGCATGAACATGCTTGAAAGCTCCAAACACTTCTGATCTTTCCTTCAAAACATGCAGAGTTATCCATCTTGTAGCAGCATCAATGAAAAGAACATAATACCTTGAGCCACTGATAGATCCTTGTTTTGTTGGTCCCCATACATCTGTATGAATGAGCTCTAGTACTCCATGATGTTTGAATCCTTTCTTCTCAAATGGTAACTTGTATGCTTTTCCATCTGACATGCTTCACATTTATAAATCATATGTTGACTCTACATATTTGGTAATCCTAGTACAAAGTGATTTGCAACCATAGCTTTAATTCCTCTTTAATTGAAATGACCTAGTCTCTTACGCCAGAGATCAAGTTTTCTAATCACTGCCTCACCATGTGTGAGCAAAGCTTGACCAATGTTCCCTTGCACCCTTAAAGTAAAGATTCTACCTTCTTATCACAAACAATATGATTATATCCATTCTCTAGATCTTCAACAAATATCCTTCATTTATTAACCTGACTTGAAAAACTTTTTCAACTATCTATCCCACACTAATCAAGTTTTTAGGTCTTGTGATAACATACAAAACATTGGTTATCAAATTTTCTCCACTCTTGCATTTCACTTTTCCAATTGAATGTACACTATGCTTTGTATTATCATCTGTTTGAACTGTATGACTAGAAATGCCTTTTTCCAATTTGACATCAATTATATGTTTCTTGACAAATGATCAAAACATCCACAGTTAATGTAAAACATCTTTAGATCTTCTTTCTCTGATGTGCTAATTGAGTTCATCATCAATTATGTATGACTTTCATTATGTGTGCGAGTTGCATAATTGTAGTAGGTGGTGTTGTAGGATTGATTTTGTCCCCAACTTCTTCCTCCACCTCTATCATAGCCTCCTGTTTGATTTTGTCTACCTCTCTAAGAATAAATTTGATATCTTCCACCTCTGCCTTTGCTATTGTTATTCTGATTTTGATTGGATCCTTGCTAATTATGCCAATAGTCATGAGCCAAATGATTACTCAATCTACAAATCCAACAAGCCTTCTTATTGTTATTCTAATCACCTCTTCCTCTTCCAAAGCCTCTTACTCTTCCTCTGCCAGTGCTTCTACCTCTTGAATAATAAACTTCAGAAATCGATTCCTTTTCATCCTTTACTTTACCTTTATCTCATTTCTTCTTGTTCTTCATGTACGTTGTAGAACTTTGTCCTTTATCTCCATATCCCTTCAAGCATTGCTCAAATATGAGCATCAAACCAAGCAATTGATTCAAATTTGGAACATAATGATTCAAAGAAAGTTCTTTTGACAAGAAAAAAGGTTTCCACCTTTCATTTCCTCTCAAACCTACAAGCAATTGAGCAATCAATCTCTGATATTGAATATCTTCAAGACTATGGATCCAAGACTATCTGCTAGATCTTTCATCTTAGTGACATAATCACTAGTACTTTGACTTGGCATCTTCTTGAATGTAGTAAACTCTGACCATAGAATTGCTTTCCTTGCTGTGGTAGTACTTTGGAAATGATATTCCAATGCATTCCATATATCTTCAGCTGATTCCAATCCTCTGATGTGTGGTAGCAAATGATCTAAAACTGTATTATAGATGTAGGCCTTTGCACTTACATCCTTCTTCTACCAATGCTTTAAAGCATCCAATTCCTGTTTCTTTGGTCGGATTTCATCTTCAAATACTCTTTTCTCTTCTTCACCTATTATGTAAACCATGAGATCCTTACTCAAAAGTAAGGCTTCCATTCTCATTACCCATGCAGGATAATTATCTCAGTCTAGTTTGTCAATGGAGATATGATCTTCCATAATTCTTTGCTTTTGCTTCAACCTTTGAGTTTAAAGGATAAAGAATAATACCTTTTGGAGTTCTTTGTGTATAAATATGATTTTGAAGTAATCTTTTGATGCCTTGTGTCTTTGAATGCTTCAACTTTAAGACTTTAATGAAAACTTTCCAAAATTTCTGATACTTTTGATGCTTTCTACTCTCTAGAACCTTTATGCTCTGATACCACTTGTTGATGTATGAAACATCATAAGAAATGAATTAATTTGACACTAGAAAACCTCTATGGTCACTAGTAACTCAATGCTTATCCAAACTTTGATAAATAGTAGCCAAAACTGAGAACTTTACTTCTTCAGAAATTTCTAGTGAGTGAAATAACATACCTTCACTCTTTTGCTTATTTTTCTTTGTAAAAATATTCTTTTGCCAAGATCTTGTGGATGAAAGTAGAGAGAAGAGATTTCCAAAAAGCTATCACTTGCTAAAAACTTTGCACTACACATCAAGTTATGACATTCACAAGATGACTATGTGTGACTGCCAAAATAAGAAATGCTACCTATTTTAGTAAAAGAGCCTGTCCATTTGTGAAAATTTTCAATGTAGCATCGACTTGCAGCAAGAATTCGATGCCTAGCATCAAATTGGTGTGTTTTTGGCCACTTTTTCAGCACATGAAATACCCCCTTGAACATAGATATGAAGAAAAACACTTTTATGATGGAACTTAATGCTAGGCATCGACTTTACGTTGAAACTCGATGCCAGGCATCGACTTGCTCCAAAAAACTCATGTTTTTAAGAAGATTCAACAATAGGTAAAAAAAAACAGAGAATAAACAAGGACTTATAAGCACAAACTCGATGCGAGGCATCGAGTTACTTGGGAAACTTGAAATTTTGACATCATTACACAATAGGCAAAGTATGAAGACGGAGGAGAGAGTCTCATACACACTCATACACAGAACTTTAATTAGTTCTTCTCATAGCTATGAAAACCTAAAAAATAAACAGGTGCTTTCTTACTTAGAGAAGCCCAACTGTTTCTTAGTCATACAAAATGAACCCTCGATCTCAACCTCTCATTCTCACATTCTCTCTGCATCTATTGATACAAACTAATATAGATTTTCTCAATCTCATGAATTTTGAAAATTCTAGAACTAAAGTTAAGGCTAACTTTACAAATATAGTACATGTGTGAAATTGTCCCTTCACATAGGCATGTGCTTTTCTTCTTAGACTTTGACCTTCAACTTTATGTTCAATTTGTGATTGATTCTTCAACACACATGTCATGTTTGGAGGAATCTTTTGTTCATATGTAGGTCCCAAGCTCAAAAGGTTCTGTGGAGACAGGAGATAACACTGAGCATCCAATTAAACATGTAAGATATGTGAAGCTAGGTGGAGGTAAATCTATCAAGAGTCTTAAAGATGTGCCCCATGTTTCATCTATTTCCAAGAACCTTATCTCTGTAGGAAATATGGTAGATAGAGGTATGTAGGTTATATTTGATGCAAAAGGGTGCATGGTGAAGCAACGAGGCAAGGTCATTGCCAAGGGAAGGAAAGAAGGTAGATTGTTCACAGTAGATGTTGCTCCTACACACAACATGGTATGTTATGTGATGATTGATAACAAAAGGATTGCAGAGATTGATCTTTGGCACAAGAGGATAGGACATATCAATATTTCCAAGTTAAAAAGCATTTGAAAAATAGGTTTAGTGCAGGGACTACCAAATCTCGAAGGCCAAGGTCTACATGAGTTTTGTGATGCTTGCCAGCTAGGTAAGCAAGCAAGGAAACCATTTCCAAAGAGTGAGTATAGATCCTCTAAGATCTTGGAGCTTATACACTCAGATGTATGGGGCCCTAGCAAAGAGACTTCATTGGGAGGAGCTAGGTACTTTGTCATTTTCATTGATGACCACTCAAGAAAGGTATGGCTAATTGTTATCCAGGAAAAATCGGAAGTGTTTTTGTGCTTTCAAAGGTTTAGGTTCCTTGTTGGGAAAGAATGTGGTGCACACATCGAGACATTGAGGTCAGATGGAGGGGAAGAATATTTCTCCAAGGAATTCAGAAGGTACTTGCATGACAATGGCATAAAGAAGCACTTTATTTGCAGGTACACCCCTCAAAAAAATGATGTTGCAGAGAGGAAGAACAAGCATTTGGTTGAGATAGCTAGATGTCTCATAAATGAAGGTAAGTTACCATTCTCCTATTGGTCTGAAATTGTGAATACAACTTGACTTGATACATAGGGCTCCAATAGGTGGTGTGCAAAACTTGACTCCACACAAAGTCTATTATGGCAAGAAAATAACCATGGAGCACCTCAAGATATTTGGATGTATATGTGTTGTTCATGTTCCTAGTGAAGGGAGAACAAAGTTAGAGCCCAAAAGTGAGAAATGTGTGTTCATTGGCTACCCAACTGAGCAAAAAGGCTACATGTGCTAGAAACCTCTCTCAGAGAAGCTATATGTGTCAAGCGATGTTGTGTTTGATGAGTCAAGGTCATGGTATGGAGACAAGGGCAAGGCCAAGTTGGATGAAGATGATCAAGAGGAGTATACATACTTTGATGTGCAGATTCAACCTCAAGAGTCAATCACAATCTCTGGACCAGAGGCTTCTACATCTAAGGTACACTCATATGATCACACATGATGATGAAAGATCATTGCCTACTTCAAAGTATAGAAGGCTCCAAGAGACATACTATGACACTCAGGAAGCTTTAGAGGAGTCAGAAGAGGAAGAGCTTGAGGAGGTCATTAGTCCTAATTTAAAGCTCAATAGAATCAAGAAGCAATATCCCAAAGGTTAAGAGAGGAGTTCCACAAGGAAGAAAGCACCACCACAAAGGTATACATATGTGTTAGGCCGTCGGAAAGGAATGTAATTATATTTAGTGGAAAATGTAATGGGGAAAAGACGCACATCAAAAGGATGTAGCACAATTGTTGTAACCTTTTAATAATAAAAGAGGTGCGTGGACGAGAGATACAGAGTGTAGCCAGACTGTTATGATATATTCCTGTAATGTGTTTCAGAGAATCTTACCCGAAGTATAGAAGTGATCAGCATCCCTGGAAAGTTCCTAGCGCATTGGGAACGCCTCCTGGTGGTAGTGGTGAAGGATAATTGTCGGAAGGAAAGCGGGATATATGGGCTAGTGTAGTGCCACCTCAGTATTTTCTTGTTCAAGGATTGCAGGGTATACCAGAAGTGCAACCAACCCCATCCATGGAAAGTACCGTTGGTGGAGTAATCACTGATTCCGATGACAGTTTGGCGAATTCCAATGGAAGTTTGTTGAATTTCGCTGATAGCTTGGAGAATTCCGTGGTAGCTTGTTGAATATAAGGCTATAGTGTTCCAATCCACTCTTGTTAATGAAGCTACCCGCTGGTTAGCCGAATATGATATTAATCATTTCGGTCAATATGACGATGTTAATGATGCCTTCTTACAACGTTTTTGGTTACAGAAAAATGCAGCTGAAATCTTTGATTAGTTACAAAACAATAGATAGAAACCACATTAGAACGTGCAAGAGTATGCAACTTTATTCCGCACTCATCTACAGTAGCTGCCACCGATGCATGCTAACCTATCGGATGATGTGATTACCCAGTGGTTCATTATTAAACCCTCAACTCAAACAAATTATGATTATACGATGTGTGGGCGGTATGACCTTGAATGGAGTCATAGCCATGGCATTACAGTTGGAACATAAGGTTGGTGGTTTTACTGAAGATTTGGATTGGTTAAAGGCATCCAAGAGTACGAGCGAGGATCCACTGAAACAGGTGTATTGCACCAAATGCAAGAACCCGGGACACACCACTTCATCATGTGCATTAAATCAAATGTATTGTGCTATTTGTAATACGACGAGTCATTCCACCGAAACGTGTCCATATAATGCCAAAGTGCAGACCAGACCGATCGTAAATGCCATAATATAGGACCAGGGACAACATGATACCCACTATGTACCACCACATTTGAGAAATACCTCTTACCAAAGTTACAAAATCTATAGGGGACCACGACCAAACAATTTCGGATAGACCCAGTGGAACTCGGGCCAATCGGGTGAAGGTGCATCTCTCCACCACCAAGATGCCATTTTTGTGGAAAAATTGGACATATCTGCGGATATTGCAAAGAAGCATCCGAATATGATAAGCAAAGAAAACAACGACAGCATCCAATGGCAAATATGGTATATATCTTAGCAGTGGATACCCAAGCAACAGTAGTTCAAACACGATCGGGTAAGAAGTTGCAACCAACTGCTGAGATTTTTGAGCCACACATTTGAGAACAATTGAGAATGTTTACTAAAGCTAGTACGTGGGCAAGTCAAGAACCAACTGTTTTCCTCGATCCAGTATTAGTTATCGAGCAAACAGTACCAAATACACCACCGAAAGATATGAATCCGATCAAATTGTCATCGGAGGGCACACTGGACTCAGTATCGGGTACGTCGAATCTTGACTCTGTGTGGAATATTTTATCGAAAGCATCTATTACGATATCGTTGGGGGAACTATTAGCCTTGGTCCCTGGTAAACAACAACAATTCCAACAACAAATCAATCCAGGATCTTCGTGTACACCTGCTACAACAACGATTAGTCCGAAACTTGATTCTACGCTGGACCATGCTGTTCCTTTAATTATGATATGATATAAAAACCACAAAATTACACAAGTATTAATTGACGGAGGCTCAGGTGTGAATATTGCTACAACCGCACTTTGTAAAAGGTTAGCATGGACTCAGATTGAACCTGTCCTGTTTTTTGCAAGAATGGCTAATCAATCTAGGGTACATCCAGTGGGTTTGGTGCATGATATACCCATTACCCTCTAGGGAGCGGTGCTCAAAATGACTTTTGTTTTTCGGAATTACCTGAATCAAGTCTAGATTACAACTTAATATTCTGGAGGACCTGGTTGAAACAAGCAAAAGTGTTACAAGATTGGTCTGCACATGAACTTATTTTCAAAAGCAATCATTGAAAATATATGGTACTCTTGGATGAGATGAAGCCTTGCAACCTACATGCTCGACCTAACGTGGCCAAACCCATGCATATGTTGGATGGACTTTCAGATGATGAGGAAGAAGCTTTCCTAAATGCTAACCAGGATTTGCTAGCAGTAGGTACAATTGATTTACAAGCCATTGTGGATAATAGGATTCCAGCCGCTTGTACGATAGTTCTGCTTACCAAAGGAGTGGATCCTGTTACAGATGAGGTCTTGGATGCTGCGACTCTCCAACAATTATTCCGTCCATCTGAGGATATCTCCATGCCCCGATAATTTTATGTACTAGAAGATCAACTAATCACTTGTAATTTGGGAGATGAGGCTAATCCGTGGCTGGTTAAGCTTAAGGCTGGGTTACCGAAAACCTTTCAAGAAGATTTACTATAGTTGCTAAAAGAATTTGCTGATGTATTCACGTGGGATTACTATGATATGAAAGGATTGGATCCTCGTATCTACCAACACCGTGTGATGCTGAAACCGGATGCGCGGCCAATTAAACAACCCATTTATCGAATGAATCCCAACTATGCGGCTCAAGTGAAGGTTGAATTGGATTGGCTATTGAAAGTAGGCTTCATTGTTCCCATTGAGCATGCTGAATGGATCTCTCCTATTGTCATTGTCCCAAAAAAACAAGTAATTACACATTTGCGTGGATTATCGGAAGTTGAATGCAGCTACGGTGCCTGATCCCTTTCCACTTCCCTTTTTGGATACGATGTTAGATGATGTTGCTGGATGAGAAATTTTTTCCTTTTTGGATGGTTATAGTGGCTAAAATCAAGTGCGCATGGCAGAAATGGATATTCCAAAAACTACGTTTATTACAAATTGGTGCATATATGCTTGTCCGGTGATGTGAATTTCTTATGGCAAATTGCTCGGTCATATTATTTCACAACACGACATTCAAGTGGACCCTGAATAAAGTGAAAGCGGTGTTGAATGCACGTGCCCCTACGACACCAAAGGAAGTTATGAGATTCCTTTAATACACTGGCATGGATGACATCTTCGGTGGCTCGCTCATGTGGCTAAACCACTGAATCGGCTGATTACTAGCAATCCTCGATAGTTTGCGTGGACTGAGGAATGCCAACGTTCATTTGATCGTCTGAAAACACTCTTAACACAGGCTCCTATTTTGCAAGCACCAAATTGGCAACTCCCATTCCATGTCTTTGTGGATGCATCTGATAGTGCAATTGGCATTGTGTTAATGCAACAACAAGCCAAGTGGTTTCACCCTATTTATTATGCTAGTCGACAATTAACCGCTGCTGAATGGAATTACTCTGTCACTGAACGTGAATGTTTTGGTTTACTTTATTTGGTAAAAAAATTCAAGCACTATTTATTGGGATGCCCGTTTACCTTTCATGTGGATCATGCTGCTCTACTTTATCTTGTATGACAATAACATTTAAGGGGAAGATTAGCCAGGTGGGTGTTGTTGCTGCAAGAATTTGATTATGAGGTGGTCCATCACCCGAGGTCAGTGCATGCTCTTGCTGATTTTTTGTCCCGACTTGATTCCGGTGGACTCCTCGATGGTATTGATGATACCACTCCAATTATCTATGAGATTGAGTCGGTTCAGGATGATTCCCAGGTGCTCCTTGCGGCACCATCGCACTATGATACCCTTATGATTTTTCTAACCAGTGACTGTCCCCTGAGTAATACTTCCACATCTGCTCACTGTAAATTGGCCATGTACAATCGTCAATTTCAGATAGTTGTGGGACAATTGTATTATATGGATCCAATTGGTGCGCTTTTATGATGTATCCCACCACATGAAGTTTCTTTTGTCCTTCAAATGGCTCATTCTGTTCCGATCGATGGCCATTTTTTGATCAACCTTACATACCGGAAAATTCTACAGAGTGGATTATGGTGGCCCACTATGTAGCATGACATTGCTACTCATGTCCAACAGTGTGATGCTTGCCAATGATCTGGGCAACCTTTACAACGACATCATTTTCCGCTTTAGCCTGTCCTTTCCCTTCAACCTTTTCAAAAGTGGGGATTGGATTTCATTTGCCCCATTATGCCTCCTGCTACGGTTACCAATCATCGATATATACTTACCTGTACTAACTATGCTACTCAATGGGATAAAGCCTGGGCTTTACAGTCCGCAACTGCTTCGATGGTCACCAAATGTTTGATGAGTGATGTTTTTCCTCGTTACGGTCTTACCATTGATCAAGGTACGCATTTTGCTAATACGTTAATGCAAGTGCTCACGCACACCTTTAAGATTGTCCATGAATTTAGTTCCCCTTACTATCCTTGTGCAAATGGACTAGTCGAAAGTACCAATAAAACCCTTCTTAACATGCTAAAGAAACTTGTGCTGGAATGTCCAGAGCATCGGGATCAATTCCTTCCTTCGGTCTCATGGGCTTACTGCACTACTTATAAAGTTGCTACTGGATGTACACCTTTATGGGCTGGAGGCAATTGTGCCTATGGAAGTGGTGGTACCTAGTTTACGGGTGGCATTGGACCATAAGTTATTACCTGAAGAGTCCTTCCCTTTCCGGTTGGATGTGTTGCGGTCTTTGGATGAACAATGTCTCAAAAGTTTTCTGGTGCTTCAAGAAGTGCAATTGTGGCAAGCCAAGACCCATGATCGATTCCTCAGGACTCCCATCTTTACCAAAAGGCAATTAGTTCTCTTTATAATGCTAAGTCTAATCATTCAGCTGGCAACTTAAAGCTTCATTGGTTCGGTCCCTACCGTATTGTAGATCAGGTTAGACGAGCTACTTTTTGGTTATCCACTTTAACTAGTACTCTTCTCTTTAAACCCATCAATGGGTCGAGACTTTGTCTGTATTGTCCACCGTCTACTTCATCTTAACTTGGTGATGGTATTATTTCTATTCATCTGGCTTATCTTTGTTTTGTATCTTGACCACTGTTTACATTACGCGTGTTTTGGTTGACCATCTGACCATAAACTTCCCATTTTGATTAATTATTTGCCACCGCACTCCACACTTGGGAAGTCCTTAATGTGCTTATGTCATCATTATGCATGCATGTTTCCCTCCACTCGTGATGATTGCATTTTCTACCCGTGCTTCCATCCTGTGTTCTTACTTAATCAAGATCTTCATCCTCTTTTTCGCTATTGTGTTCTTGCACTCTGTGTATTCCTTGTTATACTGTTGTGCATTCGACTTATGTCAACCACCATGGAAGCTTTTGCCAATATTACCACTTTCCGTGCCAATTTATCTCCTGAGTTGGGTGATTTCTTGTGTACCCACGGGTTATTGGCGTTCACCGAGTTGCCCTGGCATTTGGTCGAATGTCATCCCTACTTCACCCAGGTCATTTCCACCATTGCCGATACCCCCTAGACGGAGACCTGCTGGCCGGCCTATTACCTGCCTAAATCCACGCATCGTTGTTACTATGAACACTGTGGTTGAAGGATCCCATCTCCCTCAAGACGGAATTCTGGATGCCCCCTGCTTCCTATGGCGATAATGAATCAATTATTTCCTCGTCTGTCTTCTAACGAGTTCACTATCCTTTGTGGACTCGAACCGGAATGCTCTGCACTTCAATTTTTGGTAGCTGCTCTCAACCTACAAAAACACACGTATAGGATATCTTGACCATTTTATTCCATGATTGACGCTGCTGCCCGAGAATCAGTTAACTGGACGTTATTCTTCTTCCGACGAATCCACCGTGAGTGTCAGGCGATCTCATGATAGATAGCCAAAGGTGATATTCCTCAGACCCGTCTTCCTCATCTTCTCTCCTTTCTCCTTCCTGCTGTTCAACCTATTCAGCCTCCTCTGATGAATACCCTCCTCTTCCGCAAAGAATCAGAGCAAGTCATGGGTGTTGATGACGATAATGAAGATTTTCTGCAACTCTTTCGGGAGAAACTTAGGAAAATTAGTCCCCCACAAAATCGCGCACAAGTCTCTTCCACTATAGCACTTCTGCAGGACACAACCTCATCCGTGCAAGTCTCTTCCGCCCCACCCTCACCTAAACGTCAAACTGATAAAGACACTGTCATGGAAGACGTTCAACCCCTTGATACCGTCAATCAACACCAGCAGGAGACTCCTGATAAAGCACCAGACACAATTGTGGAAACTCTTAACCAAACTGAACAAACACAGATTGAGGAGTCCCTCATTCATCCTGATGCTCAACCAAATACGCTGGCCTCCACCACACATCCTTCCTCACCGAAAGCTATGCCTCAAGGTACCCATGCCGCACCTATAGTGACACCTCCCCCTTCCCTGTCTAAGGGGCCCTTACCTCCGAGTCCTCCTCCCTCATCTCATCATTCGATGGTCATCTCCCATTCTCAACCTATTCCCTCTTCTTCTAATTAGTCCCCCCTTCCTCTTCAGCCACAGTTTCTATCAACCCTTCTCGACCCAGATCAACCTTTATAGTACCCGATTCATTTGCCCAGTTAGCCCAAATTGGCGATTTTCTCCTCCAGCTATCTAAGCAACTCCCTAATCAGCTACATGATGCTCATCAATCCCTCCGTACTGAATACCAAGCAAAGGTAGACCTGTTGGAAGTTGACATCGCTCCACTACAAGAAGAAATTCTGGTGGTCAAGGAAGATGCAAATTTATGACAGGAACATGTTACAATTTTACAAGGATAGGTACAGAGAAAGATGATATTATTGTGGCTAGAGATGCAGAGATTTCTCAGCTCAAACAGGCAGTGATGGATAAGGAGGATGCCATGAAAGCTTTAGGTTCTGCGTTAGACACTACTCGCACCAGATTCATCACTGTAGATCAGGCTTATCAGGTGCTTGCTGATAGAGCGTTACAAGTAGAAATAGAACTAAAGAAGGTTACAGAGGAATTATTTCATAAAGGCCAAGTTTTGGATGAAGAAATTGGACGAACCGTAATGTTAAAGAAGAAAATTGAAGCTATACAAAAGAACACCAGGATTTTTTCAAAACCATGCAATTTCAGCAGCAAGAATTGGAATGCAGGGAGAAGCAACTCGGCATCCAGCAGGATAGGGTGTCACTAATTGATGTAGAAATAGCTGAAGCTACATTACGTAGAGATTGAGCTCTCGCAAATGATTTTTATTCGCAAGAAGCATTTTTGCAGAATCAAAGTGAAATTTTGCTGATACAAGTTACTGCTTCTAGCTCTATGTGGACTGACGCTCATTTAGTAGAATCCCATTGTAGATCAAGAGCTAGATTCTTATGAGGATGCAAAGACCAAATCAGAGTGGAGGAAGGCTATGTATGAAGAGTTCAAAGCTCTTAATGTGAACAACACTTGGGAACTAGTACCTAAGAAGGAAGGCATGAAGATAGTCCAAAATAGGTGTGCATATAAGACCAAGAGGAATGTAGATGGCAGCTTGGCAAGATACAAGGCTAGACTAGTAGGCAAAGGCTTCACACAGACACAAGGGGTGGATTATGAGGAGAATTTAAGACCTGTGGCAAAAAAGGTTACCATCAGAGCTCTCATAGCCCTATTTCTAGCAAGGAGGTGGCCTATCTACCAGATGGACATAAAGAATGCTTTCTTGAATGGTGAGTTACAAGAAGACGTGTTCATGGAATAAGGGTATGTAGATCCAAAACATCCTACCTATGTTTTCAAGTTGAAGAAGGCCTTGTATGGCTGAAAGAAAGCCCTAAGGGCTTGGAATCAGAGGCTAGTGAACTTCTTGAAGAGATGTGGTTTCTCTCCAAGTGATGCAGATCCATCCTTGTATATGAAGAAAACAAATGACAAGATATGTTGGATATGCATATATGTAGAAGATGTCCTTATGACAAGTGATGATGATGCAGGGATAAGGACCATCAAAGAGAAGCTTTGAAGAGAGTTCAAAATCTTAGATTTTAGGTGTGATTAAGTACTTTCTTGGCATTGAGGTGATCTATGGGAAAGAAGGTCTCTCTCTCTCTCTCAAAAGAAGTATCTTCTAGATGTGTTGTTTAGGTTTGGCATGACATATTGCAAACCAATAGCTCCACGTATGGATTCAAATGTCAAGTTAAGCAAGGAAGATGTTATGAAGCTAGAAGACCTTATACCATACAGGAGCATTGTGGGATCATTGATCTATGCGACACTCACAAGGCCTGACTTGTGCTACATAGTTGGAGTTCTATCTGAGTTCATGCATGCAACCACATATTCACATCTCAATCATGCAAGAAGAGTGTTAAGGTATGTAATGAGTGCAATTAATTATGGGTTGCTATAAAGGTATGATGAAGAACCTCAAATAAGAGCATGTAGTAATGCATATTTGGCAAGAAGTGTTGATGATAGAAGGTCATCTTTTGGCTATGTTTTATTTAGGCCTCACTACATGTGAAGCAATGTGGCTTAAGAAACTCTTCAAAGATCTTGGTATACAATTTGGACCAATTTCAATTTATGGAGATAACATGTCAAGCCTACATCTTGCTAACAATTCCATGTATCATGCAAGAAGCAAGCACATTGAGGTGTATTACCATTATGCGAGGGAAAAGGTTGCAAGTGGGGATGTTAATTTTCATTTTCTAGGTATAAAGGACCAAGGTGTAGACATCTTCACCAAAAGCTTGGATGTGACCAAGTTAACAGAGTTTTCAAAGGCTGTGAGCTTGCTTGATATGGACACTACCACCTTAAGCTTGAGGGGAAGTGTTGAAAATGTGAACTATGCAAGCTCTAGGTGGAAAAAGGGATCAAAAGACCTTAATGTGGACAAAAGTCATGATTTTGATCACTTAGGGTGGTCTCAAGATTGGGCAAGGTCAGGAAAGGCAGTCCTAAGGCAGTGGAGAAGTTGGGAGAGGCATCCAAAAGCTATAGAAGAAGGTGAAGAGTCATCAAATGCATGGAAGTCTTGTAAGTCATTGAAGACTAAGAGACATATACTCAAGGAGGCTCAAGGAGAGAGTCATCCAAGGCTCAAGGAGCTACAATCCAACATTCCAAGCTAGGAAAAATGCAGAGGAGGGCATTACATGCAGAGAGGAGGGGCAAAGAGGAGCTTTCAAGCCCACAACCCCTTGACTCTCTTGTAGGTATAGACATAGTCTGTTTATAATAGTTGTAACTCTTTGTGTACATATCCAATTCAAGAGATTTAAGGTGCATTCTATAGCTTATACATGTCTCTTACTTTGCCTAAGAGAGCTTCTTGAAATTAATTTTATGTGCATAGAAATTGGTGTATCTCTATAACCTTAATTTTGGCATATCCTACATCTTTGCATAGTCTATTTTGTATAGAGTTGTTGACTTACCTAAATAGAAACATTTGAGATGTTCTATAACTTGTTAGAAAACTTAAAAACCATAATAAGTATGGCTAAAATCTTAAGGGATTTGGATTAGTGTAAGGTAGGTGAATCATAGTTTAGTTGTAGGGTAGCAGAAAAGATCTATGAAGGGACCTAGGCTCATTTCACTTCTAGTGTGAAAATTTGAGGGATTAAATTCCATCAATTTCTTTGCATGCTAGAGAAATTGTGGACTTGTGTGTAATCCAATTTCGCCTAGTTTCCTAGATGATGGTCCTAATAAACATAATAATCGGGGTTCGTTTGAATTGGTTTTTTTTTTAGAATTTTCTCTGCCAATGAAAAAGAAAGCCTTTTAAGAGCTCATCACTTGCAAAAAGAAAAAAATGGCTCAATATTCACTCAAATACCATGATTTGATATTAGAGAGATTTTGGATAGAAAGAAATAGATTTTGGCAAATAAACTTTTCTACTACTTCTATGAGTCTCTTGTAGATCTTGGGATTATGAGAAGTTCAAAATGAGCCGAACAATATACCCAAACACCTCGGATGATTAGTCTTCTTAGAGAAATCATGGGCACTCCAAAATGACCTTTTTTGCAAGCTCTTGGTGTTTTGGGGTTTTCCTTAACCCTTGCAAGCATTCATAATAAATTTAAAGCTCATAATCACTCTAGAGGTGGAAATTTCCTCAGATGATTGCCTTCACTATCATGAGTGGACCTTGATCCAACTTGATTTTTATCCAAGATTTCTTTGCTTGAACTTGTTGTATCACTCTTTATGAAGGCTTGAGCTAGTGGTTCTTTGAAAAAAGGTTCCCAAAAGTTAGATTTTGAGATCTTATCTACCAAAAACTTTCTATAGGAATAAGAGCAATCATGGATATATTGTTTTGCCTTTTTTGCACTCTTTTGGGACATTTCTTTCAACCTTCATAATTCTCAAATAGTTATAAACCAAGAAGATATGTTCTAAACACACAAGTTTTGTCGATTTCACAAGGGTGTTTCCCCTAGGACAATCATGGGTGCAACTTGTACTTTCTTGGATATTTTTTGGGTTTTCTTTTGTTTTCTACACTTGTTTGGGGTTGTGATAGTATTGCCACACCAGAATCTTGACAAAAGTAACACTTTTCCCTTAAACAATTGTCCTATCAACCTAGGGAATCATAATTTATATGTTGGTCTTTCATTAGTCTTTTTGCACCAAATTTTATCCTTCAACTTGTTATGGCTTATACAACACAGTGATCACCTTAGCTTTCACATTTGAACACTTTCTATTTGAATTTGAGGTCCAAAAAAGAACACAACCAACACAAGGAAGAATAAGAAGAAGCTTGAATATAATAATGAATGTATTACAAATTGAATGTACAAAGATAAGTGATGTGTTAGGTCTATAGGTGTATATACAAGCCTAGGGGAAAAACCTTCTAAAGAGGGAAAAAAGTGCCACGATGGTCACAAGTGTGTTCACATACATCACTACCAAAATAAAATCGAAAAATCATGCCTTGTAGTGATGCCATGAACAAGAAATTGCCAACTAGTGTGGAAAGAAATCAATCCACAAAGGGAAAGCCCAAATTTTTACAAAAAGTCTTCAAAGTTCTCCCTAGGCAAAGCCTTTTTGAAAAGGTCTGCAGACTTGATGAAAGATTATTATCAAATACTTTAAGAGTCTCATTTCATATGTGAGCTTAAGTAACAAAGAGCGTTAATTTTTTGGTGACATATCATATCCACAGTGGCTATAAATCTCTAACGATTATTGCCTTCCCACATTAAAACAAGGCACGTTGTATTCTTCAAACCCCAAAGGGATACTCTTGTCTTTTACCAAGGGTTTCACCCTCACCTTGGAACATCTCCTTTAAAATTCATTGCTTACTATTGTATTTGAGCCACAAAAGCATCTTGGGCACTCATTCTGCACTAAGTGCCCAACCATCTTGTGTACCATCAAGCATATAAGAAGAAAAACCTTGTGTGTGTGTGTGTGTGAGCACTTGTGGGTTGGAGGCTAGTCTAAGCCCACCAACTCTCCCAGTTTAAGCCTACTCTAAGGCTAGTGCGGTGCACAAGGGGCTATTGCAAGCCCTCCTTTCACATCGACTCCTCTTGCATCGGCGTGCCATTGTAGGGCTATTCTAAGCCCACCTCTCTGCAAGGTGTCTACTTCAATTTTGGTACAAGTGTAGGGCTAATCTAAGCCCCCACCCCTACCCCATCTCATTTTTTTGCAAGTATGGTAACTTTCATTTGAAAATAGTCATGTCAACGATTTCAAATGCCACATCCTCGACTCAATTTTACTTACCATCCTTTACACTGATATTCATGCCAAAAGAGGAAAGGTTAAATGGCATGATTTACAACCCATGGAAGCATACAATTAGGGCCTATCACTATAAAAACCTATTGTATGAGGTCATCGATGGTACTGAATGAGAGCCCAATACATGGCTATACGATTGCTCAACAAGATTCCTAGGTCCTATGAAACATTCGTGACTACTCTATATAATAGAGGTCAAACACTCACTTGGGAAGAAGTTAGAAGATTGTTGCTTCTTCATGACTCTAGACAAAAAACCCAAGCTACCCAAGAAACAACCATGAAGGCTAAAGCTACCTTCCACAAGACTAAAGGAAAAAAACACAATCAAGAATCGAAGGACAAAGGCAAGAAGAAGTTCACTTGCAATTTTTGTGGCAAGCCTGGCCACATCAAAAAATACTGCTTCAAGAATAAGAACAAGGATAAGTCTGTTGATATATTTAGGGACCGCCGGGGCACTTTTTTCCCTCTTTAGGAGGTTTTTTTCCCCCGGCTTGTATATATGCCTATTGCCCTAATGGGCTACTTATCTTTGTACATTCTCTAGTAATACATTCAGTCTTGTGTGTTGTGCTCCAAGCTTCTTCTTCTTCATTGTGCTGTTCGCGTGCTTCCGCAGACGTCTAACTCCAACAATCGGTATCAGAGCAGGTCGTCGCTTCATCTAGGGCACCGTCGACACTCCTCCGTTTGCAGTCTCAGATTCGCATGAAATTTGGTGAGCATACTCAGGGTGTTTCTGAGATCAAAACAGCTTCGTTCTATGGTGCCAAAATCGTGATCTGAGCTTGTTTTGGCCTCCGAACGCACTATCGTAGCGCTTGTGCAGGCTATTTTGTCCTTTTGTGTCAAAGGTATATACCAGTTTCTGTTTGCCAGTTTAAGCGTCTCGAAGTCTGCTATAGGTCTAGCAGAACTCGCCTAGGCAGTTCCGTTCAACTTTTTGAGATACAGTCAATTTTCTACATCAAGGTATTTTAGTCACCGGCAATGGCTGAAAGCAGTGATGTATTCCGTATGTTGGCTGTTGAGGATAAGTTGGATGGTACCAACTACCCATTATGGGCTTATATGATGCGACATGTATTGGTTGCAAAAGGACTGTGGAACATTGTGCAGGGTGTTGAAAGACGTCCTGTTACACCTGCGACTACAGGTACTACGAATACAGGTGCTGGAGCTGATGAAGATGGTGTCGAAGATGATATTGTGCAGATTCCTGTTCGTGCTGCTGTTTCTGTTGCACCTACTGTAGAGCAGATTCGTTGGGATGGCAGAGATGCCCAGGCACATGCATTGATAGCTTTGTCTGTCAAACGTGCCACTATTCCTCACATACGCTCTTGCAGAACAGCTAGGGATGCTTGGGATACACTTACCATATTGTACCAAGCTAGGAATGAGGCTCGTGTTGCTTATCTTTGAAAACAATTGGAGAGTGAGCACATGAATGAAGGCGATTCTATGGACAATTTCCTAACGAAGATCAAAGATTTGAAGGAATAGTTGCTTTCTACTGATGAGGTTATACCAGATAGCTCACTTGTGTAGACCGTTCTGAATGGTCTTCCTGACTCATATCAGAGTTTTGCTTCTACTCTTTGGTTGATGATGAAAGGCAATCCGAATGCCTTATCATTTGAGGAGTTAGTCTCTGTTCTGTTGTAGGAAGATCAGTCCAGGCAGAACATGTCCATTATGCGAGTTGCAGATCAAGCTTTCCTGGCTAGTCAGAAGGGCAAAGGAAAATGGAGCTCTTCTACTAGTAAGCAGAACTCTGCAAATGCTGCACATTCAAAGAACCAAGACAAAGATGAGAAAAAATCAGAAAAGCAGAAATATTTTTGTAAGTACTGTAAAGGCAATGATCATATCATAAAGAACTGTCCAAAACTGGCTGCTAAAGAGGCAAAGAAGAAAGAGGCTCGAATGGTTGTTGGAGAGGCCTCTACACGAAAAACAGAGTCTGCAAATCTTGTATAGGAAGAAGAATGGGCGTTTACTACTGTCTGCAGTTTTGACCCATCTTGTCATGATCAGTGCATGTCTGCAGTAGACTCAGATGTTTGGTACTTTGACAGTGGGGCACCAGAAAATTGGATGATAAAGCAGTTAAATGTATTTTTCTTGGATACAGTTCTGAAAGTAAAGGCTATCGCCTGTATCATCCACAGACTAAACGCATTCTGGTTAGCCGTGATGTTGTATTTGTGGAAGATGCTATTCAGCCATTGCTTTCATGTACTAAGGAGACATCTGTTAGCTCCAAAGACATGTATGATACTTTGATGCCTCTTTTTACAGGTGGACAGTCTAGTGCTGGTCCTAATGAGGCAACCTCTCAGCCTTTGCAGGTTTCATATGATGATGCAGATCATTCCATTTCTGATGCAGATTTACATGATGCACTTGTTGATGAGAGAGCTGATATTGAGCAGGCAAAAACTATGCCAAAATGGCTAGTGCAAACTTTGCGTGATAGCAAATTAGATGCACCTTTGTCATATCGTACTCGTTCAGGCTCTCATAGTGCCTCCTTTGCATCAGATTGCTATGCTATGGCTGCATCTAGTCTCTGTGATGAGAATGAGCCTGTTTCTTTTGATGAAGCACAAAATTGAGAAAATTGGATGGCTGCTATGCAATCTGAATATGATGCTATAATGAAGAATGATACATGGTCTTTATGTGACTTGCCTCCTGGCAAGAAGGCCATTGGCACTAAGTGGGTATACAAGCTGAAGCGTAAACCTGATGGTACAATTGACAGCTATAAGGCTAGGCTTGTTGCAAAAGGTTATGCGCAGGAAAGAGGCACTGATTTTGATGAGACCTTTGCACCTACATGCCGGATGACTACTGTTCGGAGCATTTGTGCACTTGCAGCCCATCATGGTTGGAATGTACATCAGTTGGACATTAAAACAACATTTTTGAATGGTGACTTGCATGAAGAAGTGTATGTTTTTCAGCCCCATGGCTTTGTGCAGAAAGGGCATGAAAACCAGGTGTGCAGGTTAAAGAAGGCGTTATATGGTTTAAAGCAAGCACCACGTGCTTGGTATGAGAAGATACATGCCTATCTGATTGCACATGGTTTTGAGAACAGTCCAACTGAAAGCACCTTATATGTTAAGCGTGCTAATGATGTGCTTCTGATCATTGTTGTCTATGTAGACGACATGCTGCTCACTGGTCCTATTGAGAAGCATATTGCTGATTTTAAGGCTGATTTGCATGCCTCATTTGAGATGTCTGATTTGGGGCATTTGCATCACTATTTGGGCATTCAGCTTATGCAAGTTGATGGTGGAATGGCTTTCTGTCAAACAAAATATATTGACACATTATTGCAGCGTTTTGGCCTTGAAGACTGTAAGCCTATTGCCACTCCTATGGAGACAGGTTTACGATTGAGTCTTCATGATGCTAGAGATGCATTTGATGCTCTTCTCTATCAGCAGGCTGTTGGATGCTTGATTTACTTATGCATTACTCGGCCAGATATTCAGTTTGCTGTCTCACAGATGAGCAGGTTTATGCATTGCCCAGGAGTCACGCATTGGAAAGCGGTTAAGCGCATCTTTCGCTACTTGAGTGGTACTCGGCTACTTGGGTTGTTTTATCCCAAGGGGGGATCACTACCGCCAGATTTGCATGCTTTTTCTGACTCAGATTGGGCTGGTTGCTATGACACTCGTGTGTCCACTAGTGGTTTTTGCTTCATGCTTGGTAGCTCATGTATATCTTGGTTGAGCAAGAAACAGCCTACTGTGGCCACTTCCAGTTGTGAGGCTGAATATAGGGCAGCTTTCACAGCGACTGTTGAGTGTGTGTGGCTCAGACGCCTTATGTCTGATTTGGGTGTTGGCCAGTCTTCTGCCACCACCATCTTCACTGACAGTCAGAGCGCATTGGCAGTTGCGAGGAACCCTGTGTTCCATGCTCGCACTAAGCACATTGAGGTGCATTATCACTATGTCAAGGAGAGGTTCTCTGCTGGTGAGATCAGCTTGGCATATGTGCCCACGCAGGAGAACATTGCAGACCTTTTCACGAAGGCTCTGCCTAGGGAGAAGTTTGAAGCTTTCTACAAAGCTTTGGGCTTACTTCCTTTTGTGGAGTGATTTCCACATAGCTTGGCACTTCCTTATACATGAGTGGCAGCTCCTTGTCCACCGCATCACTCCCGGAGGGGATTTGTTGATATATTTAGGTAGTGATGTGTGTGAACACTCTCGGACCGCCGGGGCACTTTTTTCCCTCTTTAGGAGGTTTTTTCCCCCGGCTTGTATATATGCCTATTGCCCTAATGAGCTACTTATCTTTGTACATTCTCTAGTAATACATTCAGTCTTGTGTGTTGTGCTCCAAGCTTCTTCTTCTTCCTTGTGCTGTTCGCATGCTTCCGCAGACGTCTAACTCCAACAAAGTCTAAGTCTACTTCAAAGACCAAACATCACTCTCACTACACAAGTGAAGATCTCTTTCTCACAACTGAACACAAAGCATTTGTTGCATCCAATCCCAAGAAAGAATGGATTTTTGATAGTGGTGCTTCATCACATATGTGTAATGACAAAGATGAGTTTCATGAGTTTGAAGAGCATAAAGGTCAAGTGTATCTTGGAGACAACAAGGGCATCGAAATCCAAGGAAGAGGAAAAGTTCAAGCCACAAACTCTGAAGGTGATATCAAGTCACTCAAAGATGTTCTTTATGTACCAAGCCTTTGTACAAACATCTCTCCATAAAGGCCATTACAAAGTGCAACATGAAAGTGTGAGTCGATCACAACATAGTTCAAGTCATTGATCATGAATCCAATGAAGTGATAGCTCAAGGCTTTGAAGACAAAGGTCTCTATAAGCTTTCAAGTTTTATGGCCAAAGATTCAAGGCTCAACTTGTGGCATTGTAGATTCAGACACAACTCTTACTTAGCTAAGATATCTTCCAATCATCTTATCAAAGGTCTACCTAGGATTGCACAAGTGGAATTAAACTGCCAAGAAAATAGTTGTCCCTTTGCCTATAGAAGCATCCATTTATGCATCTAAACCTTAGCATTAGTGCATGCGGATATTTGTGGACCTATGCATACACCTCTAAGTGGGTCAATTTACTTCTCCTTGATAATAGATGAAATCACTAGATACACCTGGGTTTATTCACTCAAGCATAAAGAGGATGCCCTTCCCAAATTTAAGGAGTGGACACAAACAATTCAAGGAGACTTTACAAGTTCTTTGAAGGTCATCCAATATGGTGAAGACAATAGCTTTGTGAATCACACCTTCTCTAAGTACTTGAAGCAATGTGGAATTAAATATCAAGCCTCACAAGATACTCAACAAGGTTTTTCCTTACAGAAGATTTGAAGTGTGATCCAGATGGCCAAGGTTATGCTTAATCAGAAACACCTTCCACTAAAGTTTTGGGCTGAAGTATTACAGACAACAGTACATATTTAGAACAGAGGGTTTTTAGATGTCTTGAAGAACCAAACACCATTTGAGGCTTACTTTTAGAAGAAGTCGAGTGTGATCTATTTTCCCATCTTTGGTAGTGATGTCTATGTCCAAGGCCATGATGATGATTGGCCTAAGTAGTAAATTTTCATTGGTTACAGTGAACGACAAAAGGCATACAAACTCTACGACCCAAAGAGTCACTCAGTTACAGTAACCAAAGACTGCACCTTTGATGAACA